>JAPMOR010024415.1:0-10102 GCA_026543865.1 Argiope aurantia | reverse complement strand
TTTTCGAGAATTCCGTGTTTTTTGGCGTTTAGGAGATATATTTTCATTTAAGAATAAATAAAACTATGAAAGAAGTTAATAACGAATTTGTCATAGCGCATGGCCCGTCGCGCGCTCTACCAAGGGGCACTGTGGATAGCTTTGTGTCAGGAGCATTCACGGAGAAAAAATTACTGACACAATCGTTTTGTTTAAAAAATCTTAAAAATACAAAAAAATATAAAATTTGTGGTAACGGGAAGTGTAAGACATGTCCATTGGCGGATAAGGTACAGATCAATAATAATAACTCAAAATTACAAATATTCTGTAAAAACAAAAACTTGATTTATCTTTTTAATTGTTCAGAATGTAATTTAAAATATATTGGCCAAACTAGCACCGAGCTTAATTTAAGAATTAACAATCACAGATCCGATATTAAAAACTTCATAAAAAATAGGACTACGGACTTCGAACTGGAGCATTTTCCAAACCATAATTTTAACAATATTAATATCTATATTCTAGAAGACAATGTTAACGAATTAGGCAAAAGATTGGATCTGGAAAAATATTATATTTGCAACCTGAAAACTTTATATCCCTATGGTCTCAATAGTAAATTAAATGGGGAAGGCTATGCAGATTTAAACAATAATTGCATTTATAAGAAATTTAACATATTTAAAAATTTTCTAAATAAAGATAAGTATTCTGAAAGATTTAAAAGAGGTAAAGGAAAAGGGGGCAATTTTCAAATTATATTTGAGGAATTTCAAAATTACTGTTATCTGGAACACAATAGTGAAAACATTCAAAAAATTAGGAAATACATTTTTGGTCTCAGAAATAATAAAATTAAATAGTTATTAAATAATAAATTCGGGGAATTAGAGTTTAAAAATTCGTACAAAAAAAGTATTATTCTAGATCTAATTAAATTTAAGCTTAACATTGGAAAAAACGATTTACTTTTTAATAATAAAAATAATGTTTACAAAGAATTCTGTGTGATTAAATTCTTGGATATTTACTTCGAATATCTAAAATTGCCCAAAATTGTACATAATAATAATATATTTTTTCCTCTATCAGATAAAACAACTGCTTCAATAGCGTTTAGTTACACTTCAACTTTAAAGAAAAAAATTTGTAATTATAATTACTATGGAAAAAATTTAGATAAAATAAATATTACAGATTGTTACTGAAAAAAAGAAAAATATAAAGATTTTATAGATGTTGATAAAGGTCATATTATTACAGGTAAATTAGAAATTATTGAATCCAACTCTTTAAGAGATTTAATGGGAAGAGGTACAAAATTTAGATTAAGAGAAAAAATAAATCACGAAAAAATCTTGATTTCTATTGGTAATGATTTGGATGTTTTTATTGCCAAATTATCTAGAAAATACCATTGGCCTGCGGAAGGTTTCAGAGAATGGAAGGTGAGACTTTTAAGGGAAATAAAAATAAAAATGAATTTTGATTTTGACAGATCTAAAGAACGTGGGATTTATTTTAGTAAAACATTGAAAAACGAAATAAAAAATTTAAAAGAAAAATTTGTTATTACAGTAATAGATAAATCAGCAAATAATTTCTGTTTAATTTGTAAATATCATTATAAAGAAATTTTAATTAAGGAATATAACTCTAACGCAACTTATTTGTTAAAGAACACCGGGAAAAAGGAATTAGATAAAAGAATGCTAGCATTCGCAAAAAACACCAAAACTAAGACTTGCTCTCTTAACTATCCTTATTTATTCCCAACAGTCAAATTTCATAAAAATCCATTAAAATTCAGATTTGTGACCTGTAGCACTGGTAGTTATAATTACTATACGGGTAAACATTTCTTTAAATACTTAAAAATTATCCTGGACAAAATTGAAGATGAAGAACACTTTATTATTTCTAGTAACAAAGAAATTCTGGATTTTCTTAAAGATAACAACATTAATAAACTTAATACTTTTCATTTCGAAAATTTGTTCACTAATCTACCTCATGAAAAATTAATAAAAGTCTGCACTTTTGTCTATGACGAATATTTAAATGAAGATATCATTCCTAAAAATAACTGGCTTGAGTTATGTAATTTTAATATTACTGAAAATTACGTTTTTAATGGTATTAACTTTTATAAACAGGTTAAGGCTCCAATGGGAACGGCTTTCTCAAGTGCTTTGGCTAATATTTTTCTACATTACTATGAGGAAAAAAATAATTAAATATAATTTGATAAACGGGTGGAGATATATTGATGACCTACTTCTGATTGACTTCGACAATACTAATATTGTAACTAATTGCTATCCAAAAGATTTAATTCTAACAGAAACGAATAAAAATCAACTTGAAGCTACCTTTCTGGATTTAAAAATCGAAATTGATAATGATAAAACAATAGTTGGTATATACGATAAAAGGGACGAATTCAACTTCAAAATAACAAAACTATGTAACTACCATTCCAATCTAAACTCTAAAATTTTCAAAAATCTAATTTTCTCACAAGTTAACAGGATCAAAAAGGTTTGCAATTATAAAAACTCCTATATTGAAGCATCAAACAACCTCATTAATAATTTAATTAAAAATGAATTTCCCAAAAATTACTGTAATGTCAATTTTTAATTAAACAAGGTATGGTTTGGGATTAATCCTTTGGCTTAAATAAAAAATAGAACTTTCCTTGCATATTTTATCACTCAATAGGTGGTGCTGTGAGCTTACAATTTTTACCTCAATTGCCGTTAGCTTTGTTTTTAATGGGCGGGAATCACATTCGATAGCTTGGGATTTTCTGGACTGTTGGAAGGTATGTTTTTTGCCTTTTAGTTATGTTTTTTGCCTTCTTGTTATTTCTTGTGTGTTTAATTTGTCTGTTTTTGGTATTTTGGTGTTTTTTGTTATTGTATTTTTACTTATTAGTGGTTTTTCTTCTAATTGGTTGTTTTGTATTTTCCTTTCTGTTAAAATGGTATATCTCTTAGGCTTAATTTCAGGGGATTTTCGGGTCATTATTAGACGTAATGTCTGAATTTCCTTAACAGAAAAAATCCCTTTTTTGAATCAATGCCTGAGGGTGACCCTTGAAAAAGTCTTCAGGCCGGATTCTTCCTTTTTTAATCTTTTTTTAATATTTTTATTTGGTTTATTTGTTTTTCCATTTAACTTGATTTTTATACTTTTTATATATATATATATATATATAAAGTAAAATCTCTGTATTTATTCAGGGTTATATAACACTCAAAGTAGTTAATCTTACTTAACCTATGGAAAATAAAATAATTAATCCATCTTCCACGTTTTCAAACATATCCAAATATAATGCCATTTTTCTCTGCATTACAAGACGAATAAAGACTAATAACTGAATACCGTTCAAATCATTGCAATAATAATAAATACATACAGAAACTAAACAATGAATACTATGTAAGTCGTTGTTATGACGCAATAATAACAAGAATGGGAATGCAAGATAGTTATAATTCTTATCTAATAATACTAAACGAATCTTAGAAGAAGATCATTGAGGAAATTATTCTTATATTTCTGTTCTGACTTTCATTTAGGTACATTGGATAATCAGGACATTGCATTTTTATTATTCCAGCAAAGATTTAATTTTTATTTAAAATATTGAAATCCTTGAAAAACATTTAGATCTTAGGGTCTGAAATGAATTTAACTAGTCTATTTTTTTATTTAGATTTTTTTCAATGTTAAAAATTAAGAAGTTTGCCTGAATTTTCATTAAGATTTAAAGATTGTTTTAGATATGTTAGATATCCTTGGTGATACAGGTGATATATTCAAGAAATACATTAAATATTGATTCTTCCATTATTTCTAATAAAATAATTTCGTTAACAATATTATTCAGATATATAAAAATCGTTAACAGCACACAAAAATATTATTTTTTGAAGTTTGGATACTAATTCGAATTTTTTTATACAATTTTAATCCTAATTTATTAGATTTACATAAATAATAAATGGTTTAAAATAAAAATATATTTCTAAACCTGTGTGATAATTTTAATACTATGAGAAATGTAAATAAAAATTAAAATTTGAAACCCATATATTACATCTGTGATAAGCTTAATCATTTATGAGAATTTCAAGAGCTTGAAAAAATTGCAGGAAATCAAGACTTTATATAAAGTAAGAATTAAAGAATTATATGGCATTTCCAAGATTTTCACTCGGTCCTCAGTTAATACGCTTAAATTCATGCAGCCTGGAAAAGAATAAATAAAATAGGAATCATTAAAGCCATTATTTGAAAAGGAAGTGTTAAATCAAAAATATAAAAAAAAAGTTAAAGCCGGTAAATAAGAAAAAAACATAAAAAAATAGCTAAGCCATTTTCTGCTAAACATCTTCCTAAAAACAAACCCATATATTTGTGCTTCTTTTTTTATAATATTGCTATTATCAGCAGTTTAAATTTATTTTCATATTAAAGAAAAAAAAAACAAGAATCCAAGAAAAATAATTTTTAAACTTTTATTCCATGACCTATTGGATGACTGGAAAAAGTTATTTGCGCAAAATAATCAACGACTGCGAAGCCTGCTTTCATGAGTCAGAAATTTTATTGGAAAAAAAGAAAGGAACGCTTCTAACTACTTACCTTTCATACAAGGTTTATTTTTGGATGAAGTTAAAAGAGATAGAAATGAAAATTATGGTTACATGGAAAATATTTCAAACTTTGTAATATTACTGCCATCAAAGTTTTCAGAAACCACTTTCAACTTATCTATTAGCTCCTTTGGTAATCTGTAAGCTTATCGATCTTATTGAAAGAAAATAACTTCGGTAGAAATGTTTTACCCGTAACTTCATCTTAATGGTTGTTCCAGGAAAATATTTTTTTAATTTTTAAAGATACTAACTCGTACTCCATTTGAAGCCTTCCAAGAATATGTTTATTTTGCTATTCAACATCTCAACTATCTCTATGTGTTCCCTCACTGAAATTAAAACCTAATTTGAAATTAGATAAGGTTAAATTCAACTATCCCAATAGTTTGCTTCCTGAATCGAAGCATGTACATAATTAATATTAAATCATTCTCATAATGAGAATCCAATGTTGTATGATTTTGCTGATAAAATAATCAGATTATTCGTGTAGTTTTGAAACTTTTTTGTTTAATACTGGAAAGAATTTTAATAATTGTTATATCTTAAAAGAATGTATGGTTACCGATTAAACATTAATTATGCGTAAAAAAATAAGAAAACAAATCTTTAAGCTTAAAAAATGGCAATTAATTTTTATACACACAATTACAGTAAATTATAGTATTCAAAACAGTACAAAATATAAAATTTGTTTTAATATGATTCTTCTTACTCTATAAACGTCAAAATTATAAAAAAAAGTGTAAAAATTTCAATTAAAACCATTCTTGGGCTCCTTTAATAATACGCAAATAAAAAAAGTCTTAATTTCTCGTTTATGGAGAATGAAATAAACAACCCGGATAAGTATTTCAGTAAAAAAAAAAATATATGACAATTATGAATTATATTGCTTGAAATATATCTAAAATGATTTCAAAATTTAATAAAACTATGGAAAACGTTTACACGGTAATTAAATCCATATGACAGAATGATAGTATTTTTGGATATTTGTTGGTGTAAACATAAATTCAGTGATAAAATATTTTTGGAAAAAATGAAACCAATTTTGTTTAATTTTTTATAAAATAAATTTTTATTGACACTTTATAAAAAGTAGCTTTTAGATTCATTATTAGAATTTAAGTTTGTGCCAAATATCGCAGATTCAGCGAAGTTTTCTATAAAACTCCAGCATATCCACTTGCATAGATGCGCACACATAACCGCACATTCTCCTTTGCAAGGGGCACGTTTATCCTTTATAGAAGTATAACATTATATAAAATAAGTACCACTTTATTCGTTATAGAAATATTTTGCTTAGTACCGCTAAATATAATAAAATCTCTTATTAGTTCGGTTTTTTTTTCTGTTTGCGCAAACGGAGATGAAATTTTTCATTTTCCTCCTCGTTTAAAGCTTTCGCAGTCATTTTCTTACGTGTGGAGATATTTTGAAGGATTGTAGAAGGATTTATTAAAAAAGAAACAAATAAAAACTACACAGTTTTCCACATCATTCATGGTAAATATGTAGTATGGCTTTAAACTTTCTACTGGTGTACCTGAAGATGACTAGGTAGCTATAATTTTGAATAATTTAGAATTAATAATTTTTTGAAAGAGCTTGGCATATTAAACTATTTTAATAATGTTTTCAGTAATTTTAAAGTGCATAAATGATAGAATTCCTTTTAAACTTGCATCATTGTGGTCGGTTCTCGTCATTCTTGTAGATAGAGAAAGGCTTTAAATTGAGTTGATTGTCCTTTACCAATGATGGGACTAGCCTTCTGTCGGAGGAATTGTACCGTAGTCGGTGAGGGCCCTTAATCTTAAACTGGGGATGTGCGGTCTGTGAGACTGTTAGCGATGGATTTTAGCTCAATTGAATGGATTGACCCAGTAGCTTTCTGTTTTGTGACCTTCAATACACCTGCACTTTTTCAACCGATTTCAGAAGGTGCTATTTTAAATAATTCAGTTATTTCTTCGAGCACGGTCTCTAAGACCGCATCTCCCTGTTAGGGTCCCAGTGATAAACAAGGCTTATCAGATGGTGCTACAACTTGAGCCCTGAAATATAATCCAGTTTACTGTTTCTATTATGAAGCAGTGCTCCAAACAATTTTAAATGAAACAGAAAGCAATTTTAGTAATAAGGATAATTGTACAGAAGTGTTTTTTGATGAAAGTTCGCATTCAAGTGATTCTGATATGTTTGTGCAAACATAATTAATTTTTCTAGTGATAATGTATTTTGAAACATTTATAAAATATTTTAATATACCAAGAGATATATATATATACAGAATTTATAGGTTGATTTTTATACTAAATCTTTACCTGTATATTTTTTTTATTTTTCATATAATTGTTGAATTTTATATTATATTGTCTTCTCTATACCTTCATATACTGTAAAAATAAATTTGATTTAAAAAGTAAAAAGTAATGAGTTTTTTCAAGAATATTATTTATTGTGACATGCAGTTTGAGAAGAAAATGTTTTTTCCAACGCAATTACATTTTTCAATGATAATATATTTCGAAAAATTTCTAAAACATATCTATATACCAAGAAAAATATCTGCAAAATATATTGGCAGCTTTTCATACTAATACATTCATTAGAAAATTTAATTTGTGTGTAAATGAAATGCGGTCTCGTAGACCGCACCTTCCCAGTTAAGTCCTAAAATTTCACCTCCCCAGTTAAGGGTTAAAATTTAATTATGCTTCCCGGCATTGTTTCCAGAGTGCTCCTATCAATTAGATTTATATGAATGACTTCTTGAGTTTCCAAGTACTTTTTTGTGGTTATATATGTAAGCGTTAAAAAGTAAAGACATATAACTCTAATGTGTTCAAATATTGAAATTCAATTTGCTTGTTTTCTCTTATTTTGATAAGTTATATTTCCTCAAAACTGGTATTCATAATTTTTATATTTTTGAAAGTTTATGTTAGTAGCTTTGGCGAGTATTTTTTAGATGAAATTACTTTTGCCAATCTTTGATGAACTACATCTTATTGCAAAATAGGCACCGTATTATTTTAAAGATTCTATGCTATTTTTATTATATTATTTTAAATTATATTTGAACAGTAATGATGAATTATTCTCAGTTATATGTTATTATTCAAATTTCCGAAATGTATTGGCAATAAAAATTAATGATGCTCTAGTAGTTCTTAAAATTTTCTCCGCGCATAAAGCCTCTATTTATTTCATTCCGACTTTATTTTCAAATGAATCAATCAGAGAAGGGCATTTGCTTCATAATAGCTGCTTACTGAAACTCATCTTTTTCGTGTTTTCCTTCTCCAAAAACTAGAGTTCTTTCACATCTTCCGTCATGTCAAGCACGTAAATAATTCGTGCATGCGAGCTGTTGTCGAATATCGATTACAAATTTGGCTTCATATTTTTTCTTTCAGATAAGCATTATACAGTCTTCATAAAGGTATTGAGACAAACTACGAGTTCACAGATTTAAAACAAAGAAGTAATATTATTTTGATATATGCAAATTATAATAATTCAAACAAAACTCTCATATTAATGCAATTGTGGTTATAAGTAAAAATAAAGGAAATAAAGTGCTTTTTATGACCTCTTATAATCTATTTGACATGGATTGGATCAATTTTTTGTCACAATGATCCATCGATGTTGGTCCCCTCTTCGACCAATGTTTTATTAAATCCTACGTGTTAGAAATTTGATGTTCATATAGTTTTTGATGAAAATAATTCCACACATGCTCAGTGAGATTAAGGTTGGAACTTTGTGCAGGAGAGTACCAATAACTGGAAAATATCAGCAGTAAGTTTCTGATTATTATCTAGCACAATTTAAAATGTCTTGAGATTGCCAGCTTACTTGCACTTTGCTTTAAATTTTGCTTCAGAATGTCAAGATAGACGTATTTATTCATTGTACCATCAATAAAATGTAAGTTCTCGACACCAGTGCTTACCCAAATTATTTGATTGTCATCACCATATTTAACAGCATGCTGTAAATTTTTGACATGCATTGTTGTATTTGGTTTCTGCAAACTCTTTGCTAGTAATCTGATTGGAAAATGTTATATTTGCTTTCGTCAGCAAAAATTAAATTTTCCCAAATTTTTTTGGCTACTTTACATACATTCTAACAATCCCCAGCCTAGCCTGTAGATATGCTTTACTTATGTAGGTTTTTCTTTCTTTCTTTGATATGATATTTCAGTTTTCTTAAAATATTTCTGACAGTTTATGGATTTACATACATTCCGAACTTACTTTTACATTGCTGTGTCAATTTGCCACATTTGGTTTTGTATTAAAGTGAACTTGTGTCATAATTCCCCTCTCTCCACATTCATTAAATATTCTTATATGCCCTAATCTTAGCTTGTTTTTAACACCATTTTTTGAACCTGTGAATAATGTTACAAACAATAGAATCACTCTATTTCAAGAAATATCCTATACAAAGAAATTTATTTTCTATTTTTTGAGACTTATTACAAGATTTCGCACATCAACTATCGTCGTTTTTAGCCACTTTTTCAATAAATAATTTTATCTGTTGAAACGTTTACGTTCTAAATTATACTCCAGAAATGAAGTAATAAATTCAGTTGTATTAGTATGCTATATATATGCTGAATTTCTCATTTCAAAAGTGTTCCAATACATTTTGACTCCTATTTATCATTGAATTATATTAGAAAAGCTAAATAAAATTATAATTCTAAAATATCAATAAAGTTTTCCTTATAAATTTTACACTAAATGCTAAAATATTTCTTGATTCATTTTGTCTTTATTTTTATGTGCTAAATAATTCTATAAATATATTTGTAGTTATGCATGCCAAGTGCCAAAATATAGTTTAAAAATATTCTGTATTTATTACATAAATATCTCAATCCATACTAATGAATTCAATTCATCATTTTTCATTATTTTATATATTAATAATTATAAACTTTTAATAAATTTATTACTGTATCACTGAATCCAACATAAATCTAAAATGCATGTAACGAAGGTGATGCAATATTTTTTTAAACGAAAAAAGTTAAAAATTTCTGATTATCCGATTAAAAGAGAAAGATATTAAAGAGACTTTTAGAAATAATGGTTTTGGACTTCGTTTTTTTAAAATTAGGATTAAATCATATGAAGATGAAGAAATCGAAATAACCCTTCTATGTTCTGAAAAGAAAAAAAAATTTTTGGCGAACTTCGCATCAAAGGAATGGTGAAAGATTTACAGATAAGGAAACAATTTTTCACTGTTGAGTTAATGATAATACATTGTTTGATTATTTGAAATTTTACATTCTTGTTTAAAAATGCTTGAAATTAAGAAAAAAGTTCACAGAAATTTATTGATTTTGATTATTTTTCACATGATATAATTCACATCTCTAGTCTATGCACTCATATCAATTATCTAGA
>JAPMOR010024405.1:11909-28479 GCA_026543865.1 Argiope aurantia | reverse complement strand
TTACACAACACGAAAAATCGAAGAAGGTAAGAAAAGAAATACTTATTCAGACTTGAAGAGCAGAAGAAATCAGGAGACCTTCCTTGACGCACAGGAGACGTTCGAAAAGAAAGAGAAAAATATGTTTCAAGACTCCCCCGCGAAAAGCTGTACTAATACCTAATTGGTTGATATTCAAAATCAATTCAAATCTGATTGGTTGATAATTAGATCACCGACAACCCCCCCATTCTCTTACGACTCTTAACAGGGTTGCCATACATTGGAGTCGTAGAGGGGTTGCCATATTGGCAACTTTAGCTTTAAAATTTGGCGCCAAACTTGGCGGTACCCGTCTCTAGGATTTAGCCAATTTTTCATTTCAAGATTTGAAATATAAAATTTACAAACAAAACAAGATAACAGAAGAAATTTTTTACCATATATATATATATATATATATATATATATATATAATATATATATAATTAAAAAAATAAATAAATAAAGTAAAAGAAGCTAATAATAACAAACTATTAATGCATTACAAATTAGGAAATTAAAAAAAACTTGCATCAATCCCTGAATATAAACACCATTGATTACAAATATCATAATTAAAAGTAATTTACCTTTCTCTATCTTTGTTTTTCACTTCTTTATATTTTTCTGTATTTTGTTTTAACCTTTCTCTATAGTGCCCTTTGCTTTTCAGCAGGTGTTAAAGCCATCCTAAATGAAAAAAAAAAATACCTACAATTATCATGTAATGTCAAGTCTCTTACTTTTAGTCAAATCTGTTACCAACAAGACGGTAACAGACTTGACAAGTAACGGATTTGACATTCAATTCAAAACATAAAAAAAAATGGCTAACATGCATATTTTGAGCTTAGATAATAAATACAAATAACATATAACCCTATTGAATAAACAAAACTTAAGTATAAAAAGTCAAAATATATTATATTAATATTAAAATTAGGGTAACAGACTTGACATAGAAAAAAAATAGCAACCTTGAAGAAATTTTATTCTGGTCACTACTGCAATGCTTTTTAATTGATGGAAAAAAATGGCCTGAAATAGTTGCTTGATAAGTTAAGCAATATCACTGAATATATGCTGCCATCTGTTGGCAAAATAAAAAACTTATTTTGGCTAAAATATTCATATGGTAACAGACTTGACGCAAAGTTGGAGACAAACTAATTTTATTTATTTTCTAAAGAAAAAAAAATCCTGTAATTAACTTTTACCATTAATATAACACATAAATAGTTCATATGTAAAACTATAAAGCTTTTTTATTTTTAAAAGTTAAATTAGGTAACAAAAAATAAAGTTAATTTACATAAAACTTGAGGGGGACAAGTAGTTTTGACATTACTCTTATTTTTTAAATTTTATATATCAAAAGTTTATATTTATTTACTGAAATTTTAATGCTAGAAATATTTAGTACAACCTTCTTCATGCAATACATTGCTCAAGTTAAACTTTAAATATTAATTTTTGTTGTAATTTTCTCTTTTTTACCCAGGGACAGCAAATGTAAGCAAATTTTGAAAATCTCCCATATTCATGTGGTTTGTATAAGAAAACACAAAAGCATTCATCTTGCACAAAAGGACTATTTGAAAAAAGATTAATACCATGTGTAAGTGAAGGTTTCTTATGAATGTGAAATATCTCATAATGTGTTCTTTTAAATGGAGTATTGAAAAAGGTGTTGCATTGCTATGATTTTAAAACTGAATGTCTGTGATGTGTGTACTGAAGCATTTTTACAAGAAATAAATTTAAATACACAATATCTTACTCAGTGGATTGACTGGCAATCCAAAAGAAAATCTTTTGTAAATAAACTTTGTCATTTGCATAATGAGTGGCAAAACCAAAGATTTTCATATTAAATATTTATATTCTAGATTTGAAATTAGTTCTTACAATTTTTTTTGGGGGGGGGGGAATACTTACAATGCTGTGGATGGTCAGCATATCACTAACCTTAATTTATATTTTCTAGGAATGTAGCACCACACAATATAAACAAGTAGACAAATTTTACTTTAGATGTATTTTACATCTGTGTTTCTAAAACTATGTATTGACCCTAAGTGGTAATAAAAATAGCCTAAAGGAAACAACAATTAAGAACAAGGAATAATATATGACAAACATAAATTAAGGAATTGGAAATAAACCAAGAAGAAAAGTAATTTCTCATGCATGATTTACTCACTTTAATGCTTACTTTTCTTGTAATTTCTTGAACTATTGTTTGCTTTGTTTACTGCTTTGCATTCATCTACAGCATCCGAAGTATGTCCTTTCTTTTTGTGAAATTCTGGACTAACTTATTTTTTCTCTGTTATTATACTGATTACTGTGATATTTATTATTCATGTTGAGGTAATTTAAACCTAACCTATTATACTATCTGAATGCATTTTTATTTCTGTATTTTTTGCTATTAATTCCATTTCCAGGGGTTAAACAACAAAGTGTGTGCCTATAACTATATATAATATACAGTCGGTTCCAAAATTGAGTATACACCTGAATTTATAAACTATACTTTGCCTAACAGGCTAAATTTTGCTTTAAAGAAATTGTGTTTTTTACTAATGATACTCAGGCTCATTCCATATCCAAAATATGAAGAAAAAAATGTTATAAACTTTATTTTTTTATAAAAATAAATAAATATGAAATGTAAAAGAGTACCACAAAATGTAAAATGTGCCACAAATGTAAATGTACACACAAAATGTACCACAAATGTAAATTACCTTAAATGTAAAAGAGTACCACAAAAATGAGTATACAATTTTATTAAATCTGTTACAATAAAGAAATTAATATTTAGTTTCGAAACCTAATTTGCTTTCATGAGAGAAAATAAAACAGTTCCAGAATAATTCTGGCTTTGAAATACGTTCTTTTGCTAAAGAGAACCTCTTTTTCCTATTGATGCAACTAAAAAGTGGCGATCTCATTGGAGTACGGCCATGAAATCCTGCAATATAGAAGAACACGCCAAATATTTTCTGCTGAAAGCTTTTTTCCAATTGCTGAGGACATCAGTGGTGTAAGTGGTTGCTTCTCTGCAGCAATACTCAACACTTTCTTCGTGGAATATTGGTCAGTCACATATCCCATACTATGAGACTTCTGTAGTAATTTTTGGAGGCAACTAAGACTTTCTCCAAACAATGAATAAATTTCTCGAAGATAATTGCCATCTTTCGACCACGTGATGACTAAGCAACTTGCGTTCTCAGAAGTTTCCCACCCAGAATTTATTTCAAGAGTTCTTATAATGGAAAAAAAAAACAAAAAACTCATTACGTTTATTTGCTTGAAGTGCAACTGCCGAATGCTTTAAAGAAAATTTTCATCTGAAAAAATGGTGATTAACTCAAAAATTCTTTAGATGTATGCTCAATTGACTCAATGACTTCGAATTTTGTGTTTACACAAGAAAATTGTGTAATTAAAACATTCTGAAGATTTCCTATTTGTTTTTAACCCAATATATTTCTTAAATGTATTCTTTAATGTTTCTTTGAATATTAAGCTTAAATGGTACGTTTGTATCATATTTTTACACCTTTAAAGAAGAGAGTGAGTGGTGCATACTTAATTTTCAGACCCACTTTATATATGAAATACCGTACGTTCACCAGAAGTTGGCTCCTGGCTCCGCCCTCGTCACGCCCCTCAGGGGCTCACCTTCTTTAGGTGAGTACGGGTGTCCCAATCCCGAGGTACCCAGGGATCTATACTCCCTTTATGTTTCTACTCCCCTACGCCTTCTGCTATCTGCTTAATTTTTCCTTCCCTCGACGGCAAGCGAGGGAGCTCTCCATGAGAAGCTGTCGCCGACCTGTTTGCTTCTTGCTTCTCATGGACAGCCAAAAACCCCACGTGTTGGCCGTGCGTGGCGACCCATTGGACGGGTGATACATCTCGGTCTCCGGTGTATCAATCGGCCGGTATCCCAGGCATCTGACTGGGCTGCTCAAGGGGATCAAGCGAAGGGGTCACTCCTTGGGCTTGGCGTTAAGGGTGGTCACTGTCCCCGGGGGCGACTCCCAGCGTATGGGTACCGATCAGCACTATGGTAAGTGCCGAGGCTAGACATCTAGAGCCGGTGGCTGCCATCCCTTGTTGGGCTCCGTGGTGGGTGGTGCCGTCGGGCCTGAATCACTTCTAATGTCGTATGGGCAAAACCAAACGTGCTCCCTTCGGTGGGCAACCACTTGTAACAAATTCAGTCGAAAAACCATTTGAAAAATTTTTTGTAATTAAAAGAGTCAAAGAAGAGGAAAATTTTCATACAGTTTCACCATTCTTAGTTGAAAAGGCTATTTCAAGTACAGTTGGAGAAGTTTCTTCAATTCGAAAATTGCGTTCTGGGGACTTGCTTGTAGAAGTGAATTCTCGCAAGCAATCTCAACAACTGCTGAAATTGAAAGCGCTAGCTACTATACCAGTAAACGTGAGTGCACATCGAACACTCAATTCATCCAAGGGTGTTATAACATGTGGTGAATTGTTTAACGTTTCATTGGAGGAAATATCTCAGAAACTAAGCTCGCAAGGAGTGACGCATGGCCGTCGTATTACTATTCGACGTGACGGAAAACTTCTTGAAACGAAGCATCTAGTTCTTACATTTAATTCCCCTAAAGCACCAGAATCGATAAAAGCTGGATACATCAAATTACCTGTGAAGGCATTTATTCCCAATCCCTTGAGATGCTTTAAGTGCCAGCGTTTTGGCCATTCAAAGGCTAATTGTCGTGGCACGTTTACATGTGCTCGTTGTGCACAAGTTGGTCACGAGAGCACTGATTGCACATCAAAAGAAAAATCCACAAATTGCAAGGGAGAGCATACCTCTTACTCACGAGCCTGTCCCAAATGGAAGCTCGAGAAAGAGATTGTAACCACGAAAGTAAAAATGATGTATCATTTAAAGAAGCCAGAAAACTGGTGTTAGCGCAGACTCCAACAGAAGGTCGTAGCTACGCCTCCGCGTAACAAAGTCTCTCAGAAATTCTGAGGTGCAAACAAAGCCTGTCACCATTTTATCAACCGATTCTGATTCAGACTTAATTACAAGTCCAATAAAAACAAAACAGTCTAACTTTAAGAAAAAGAAAAGCATATCAAAAGCCCAAAAGTCTTTGACTTTGACATTTTCAAGGACAGGTACTTCCCTAAAAGAGTTGAAATCTCGAAGATCAATTGCTCTTGAGATAGGCAAAGCTGGTCTTGCCACTAAGGACTTGCCTTCTTTATTTGGAAATACATCTAATTCTGAGCTGTTAAAAATACATTCTTCAGAGGATGATGAGGATTTCCAGATGGGTTGCGAACAGTCAGCAACTCGGTTCACTGGCGTTGAATACAGTCCTCCTCCCACAATTTAATGGCCCCTTTTATCTCCTGGAATTGTGGAATTAGAACAAAACTTGAGGACCTCAAAGCTCTCGTGAATTCCACACACCCTGTTTGTATAGCGCTTCAAGAAACATTCTTGAAGTCAAATGTTCACTTGAAGATACGTGGATATAACTGTGTCCGAAAGGATAACGTTACTGGCTTATCTTCTGGCGGAGTATGCATTTTGACCTCCAACAGTTATCCCAGTACTATCCTAAACCTACAAACTTCTTTGCAGGCTGTGGCTGTACAGGTGCACGTCAAAACTTTAGTTACAGTCTGCTGTATTTATCTACCACCAAACGATGTCATCTCTCAAAACGATCTTAATGTTCTGATAGATCAACTTCCAGTGCCTTTCATACTACTTGGCGACTTCAATGGACACAGTACCTTGTGGGGTTCTGATAGAACAAATTCTCGTGGGCGACAGATAGAACAATTAATTTCTGATAACTGTCTCTGTCTGCTCAATAATAACGAGAAGACTTATTTCCATGAACCTACAGGTACATTTCATTCTGTTGATTTAGCTCTTTGCACTCCAGCACTTTTTCCTTTGCTGAACGTTATAGTAGCAAGTGATCTGTATAATAGCGATCACTTCCCCTTGATCGTTTCCCAAGCTGATGAGAATAATACTACACAACAATATCCACCGACTTACATATTTCAGAGGGCAGACTGGGGTACATTTACTAAGAAAGCGATGATTACAGAGGAAATAATTACTCCCACTAGTATTACTAATGCGGTTCAAAATGTTATTGACTGTATCATTGGTGCAGCGAATGCTACAATTCCTAAGCGCTCGTCTTTTCCACGAAAATATCACAAACCGTGGTGGAACGACGCTTGTCGTGAAGCTTATAGGGACCAAAAGAGATTATGGGGAATCTTTCGTAGATACCCTACAACTGAGAACCTCATTGCATTTAAAAAGGCAAGAGCAAACGCGCGCCGTATCCGACGTCGCAGCCAGAGAGCTTCATGGATAAGATACGTTTCCTCAATTACTTCTACTACATCCAGCGCCCAAGTGTGGCGGAAAGTCCGGGCGGCCAATGGCATATATACGGAGTTTACTTTTCCTGTATTAAGCGTTGGGTCGTTTTCTTACTCTTCTCCATTGGAAATTGCAAATATAATGGGTCAAACGTTTGCTGATGTCTCCAGATCTGCTTCCTGTAATCCAGTTTTTCTCACGAAAAAGAGACGGGCAGAACAATCAAAATTAAAATTCGAAACTCGCGGTTGCTTTTTATACAACTGCGAGTTTCGGATGTATGAACTAAAGAAGGCTCTCTCTCGGACACGTGATACTAGCCCAGGTGTTGATGGAATAACATACAGCATGCTCCGCCATCTGGATGAATCCTCTCTCTTTCATCTCCTTCATCTTTTTAACAGAATCTGGAGTGAGCAAGTATTTCCAGATCAGTGGAGAGAGGCGATTGTGATTCCTATCCTAAAGCCAGGGAAAGATCCTGTAGATCCTCTGAGCTATAGACCGATCGCTTTGACTAGTTGCTTATGCAAAACATTCGAGCGTATGGTCAATTCACGTCTCATGTATGAAATAGAGAAAAACGGTTGTATTTCACCCTTTCAAAGCGGATTCCGTCGAGGTCGATCTGCAGTTGATAATCTTATTCACCTTGAATCTGAAATACGCAATGCATTTGTCCGCCGAAACCATCTTGTTTCGATATTTTTTGACATTAAAAAGGCATATGACCGTACGTGGTGCTATGGTATTCTTAAAATTTTATTTGATATGGGGTTTAGGGGTAACCTGCCTCTTTTTATTCAAAATTTCTTACAAACTCGTAATTTTCGTGTTCGCATTAACAAAACGTTATCCAATTCTTTTATCCAACAGGAGGGTGTTCCTCAAGGAAGTGTATTGAGTGTCACCCTTTTTATCCTTCATTTGAGTCAAATTCTCCAAGTCATACCATCATCTGTCTCTGGCACATTGTATGTTGATGACCTACAGATCTCTTGTCAGGGATCTAGTATGGCCTTAATAGAACGACAACTTCAGAAAGCTGTTGACAAGCTCATAGACTGGTGCGATGAAAATGGGCACACACTCTCCCCTGAGAAGAGTTGTTGTATCCATTTCTGTAGGAAACGAAACCTCCATCTAGACCCTGTAATTAATATCCGGGGAATCAGAATAGCAGTTGTTGATGAGGTTCGCTTTTTAGGATTGATATTTGATCGTAAACTCACTTTCCTTCCTTATATCCGTTATCTGCGGAAGAAGTGTGAGAAATCACTGAATATTTTGAAGGTTCTTTCAACTACATCATGGGGAGCAGACCGAACATCTCTTCTTCGTATCTATCAATCTGTGGTACTCTCCCGTATTGACTATGGGTGCGAAGTGTATGGTTCTGCACGCACTAGTGTTCTAAAGCAATTAGATACTGTGCATCATACTGCTCTCAGGATCTGTTCTGGAGCGTTTCGAACTTCGCCTGTACACAGCTTATATGTAGTTTGTCACCAACTGCCGTTAAATCTACGTCGCAAAAAGTTGTGCGTCCAATATTTTTTGAGACTGCAATGTCATACTTCTCACCCCATGCGGGACATGAATATTCCTGTCGGCATTGGCCGACTATACAATGCTCGTCCCTCTAATATCCCTCCTTTTTACGAGAGGATGAAACAGTTACTTTCCAACTCAGATCTTTGTAATGTCCAAATCCATCCGATAAATTTTATATCCCTCCCACCGTGGGATATTCCACAAATTTCATTTCATAACCCTTTTTCTACTTTTGATAAATCTACAGTTTCACCTTCCATTTTCCAACAAATTTTTAATTATCACCGATATAAGTTTTCAGATTACACCGCTGTCTTCACGGATGGATCAAAAACTGCTCATCATGTGGGATGTGGTATCGTCTTTTCTGAAAATACTTTAAGTATACGATTGGACAATACTCACTCTGTTTTAACAGCCGAATTGATGGCAATTTTGTTTGCCCTTGAAAAAATTTCCACTCTTCAGGAACAAAAATTTTGTATTTATTCCGATAGTATGAGCGCTCTTGAAGCTCTCGGTCATCATCATAATATGACGCATCCAATAGTTATTGATAGTTTATGTCTTCTACGAACTCTACAATCTAAAGGCTTTGACATAATATTTTGCTGGCTCCCTAGCCACGTTGGCATAAATGGAAATGAGAAAGCAGATGTTGCAGCTAAGGAAGCATCATTATATCTCCAACGACCACTTCCCTATCTTGATGCGAAGAAGTATTTTTCTCATCATATTCATTCATTATGGCAAGAATCGTGGGACCTCCAAATATCTAATAAGTTGCATTTCATTCAATCACGCATTACATTATGGCCAATTGTCCCAGTGAGAGAACTTGATGTCAAACTGACACGACTTCGCATTGGGCACACCCGTTTCACCCATAAACACCTTTTGTTAGGTGAACGGTGTCCAACTTGCGCATCATGTCAAGTGAATTTTACCATCGTTCATATTTTAACCGAATGCCCTGTTTTTAACAGTCACCGGTTTCATCATTTCGGAACATTGTACTTGAACATCCATAACTTGATAGGAGAACATCCTCACAAGAACATTTTTAAATTTTTAAAAGAAATTGGGTTTTTACATCTTATCTAATTTTATAATTCTTGAGTATACTTTTTGAAAATTTATATTTTTACAATAATTGATATTTCTATTAACAAAAATTTTAACATCTAGATTAAAATTATTTAAACTTTTTATCTCACTTTTACCATATGCTTGGCGCAGTATAGCCAAACCTGGCTCTTGCGCCATAAATATCAAACTCAACTCAACTCAACTCAACCCGCCCTCGTCAAGTGGAATCAGGCGGTATTATTTCAATGATTTCGGAAGGGGAAAGTGATCACTGTCAAGAAAGTTGCCAATTGGCGAATGGGCCAAAATCGTTAGCCCTTTATTTTTTTTATATTATCATTTCAGTGAGACAATTGACGAATTCCATGGGTTATTGACTGATTTATAATTTTCAATGATAATTTTTCAATAATAATAATTTAAAACATGATAACTGTCTGACAAAATTGGAAATTAATTTTAAATGTAGTGTCACAAAATTGCTAGAATAAAGAATGGTTATGTGGTATGTAGAATAAAGAAAAGGTTAATGAATAATGTCATTTCTTGGAATCCTAATGCAAAAAAATTCAATATGATTTGGTAAAATGTAATTAATATTTGTTAATGTTTTTACAAAAAGGAAGCAAATGAAATAAAATTATTGTTAGTTGTATTCTATTTGCTATTTAGGTTTAAAATGCTTTTTAAAAAAAATTGCTGTAAGTTTTATTGAGCTTTTTCTCCTCAGTGATTTGAAACGGACCAAATCCATCTAAAATTTAAAAAAAAGTTTTCTATTTTTCTACTCCATTAGATCTTGGTAGCTTGTATGTCAGTCCAAGTCTTTTTTTCTTTCAAGAACATAAAAATGAAATTAAAATCAATAAAACCAAGGTTTTTTTTTTAAACTCTGAAATATTTAAGTTTCGAAATCAAGCACATTAATCAGAATCAACTTTTAAAGTAAAATTTAAAAAACCGAATGAAACTAAGTTAAATAAACCCTGATATTTGAGAATTGAAATATAATAAATGTAAAAGTACACTGGTGTCATTTTAATATTATATATAAAATGTCAATCAGTTGAAAAGGAATTTTTTGTGTTCCAGATGCAAACTTCTTATTGTATTTATTCAGCATTTAAATACTGTAAATTCTCTTTCAAATAAAACTCATTTCTTTTCGGTGAACACCATTTTATTTTCGGACACCTTTTCTTTGTGCCTCTTCAAGTAGACTGTTACAGATTAGGACACCACTCATAATTGGATGCCACGTCTAGATCTCAGAATCGTTCTTACACACACTACGTTCAGATACAAAAAAGAATTAACAAAGACTTTGTACTCGACAGATACGCCATCTATCGGCGTGAAGCTGTAACAAATACTCTTAATACAAGCTAAGAATATGAATTTAAAGTTTATATATAAGAATAAAAAGTTTATATCAAAACCTTTCATGCTGAGAGCAAAAAGTTAATATTTAAGTGTCTGATTGACATTCAGAAATGTAATTTAAATTTGTGCTAAATGAAGTGCTATAAGGATATTTATTTTATATTAGCTTGCCATATGCTGTCTGTAATGTATATAGCAATGACACTAACCACTTTTTTTAAAATTGGAAAATATTTTTAAAATTTTTTATTTACTGCTTACCAAATTATCAAGCAAAATTTTTAAAAAGAGAGAGACATCAATTCTATTTTTGATAAAACAATTTATTATTTCATGTTTAATCTGTGCACTATTAAAAATAGATAGTTCAAGTTTTAAAATGATATACAATACTTAGTATTTTGTTAACACTGAAATTTTATTGCTGAGGTGGACATTTCTATTTATAAAATTTATTAAAAGTTGCAAAAAATATAAATTTGGTTTAAAATATATTTTTCTTAAATTTGATAAATAAGTTATAGTTATTATTTGTTGGAATGAGACATATTTCAGAATCTAGCTATAATGAAGAATCCCGATTTAAATAATTTCCGGAATAAAAATAGTATTTAAAAAAATTGCATTACCTTTGTAATATCTAGAACTTGTTAATAAATAAAGCACCAACTAGGCATTTATTCATACTGTTTGAACTGATTAAATTTTATTCAAATATTTCTTCTTAAAAATAATCGAGACATTCTTAACAAAGTAAATGCAAACTGTAGGAATTAGAATTAAGGTTCATCGTCATAACTATCATCCGTGTCATCATCACTAAAATTGCTCTCAGTATTAGAATCTGAATTGATGTTGAAAGAAATGTTTTCCACGACTTCTTCGTCAATGCCGTCAGTTTCTCATTACTTTTCTTCAATGTGCTCGATATGTTTGTAATGTTTTACCCATCTCATATTTCCAATATTTGTGATGGCTTCTGACGCAAGACTTTCAAGACGCTGCAAACTCATGTCGGCAGTCGCATTTCTTGCTCGCACGTAACGTTTAATATCCGCCCAAATTAATTCTATTCGGTTTAAGTCACAGTGGTATGGGAGAAATCTCAAAACATCATGTCCTTATTCTTTTAGAATTTCGTTAATGAAATATTTTTTTTCGCCACTTGCATTTGCAGCAATCAGTTCAAGTAACTGAATTTTTCGCATTTTTTTTATCATATGGGATTTGCTTTTTCCCCAGCCAGGCACACATTTTATCCTATTTTGAGGTTTTTGTGGGTACGGATCCACAAAAACCTTTTGTTTGATAAGCTACATTATCCATAACTATTACCGAATTCGTTGAATATTAGGTAGAAGCTTCTCAAAATTATCATAATTCTTCTGCCCGTAATAATCTCCAGTTGCAGATCCAGTTTTAAATATTAATCCGGCATTTGGAACGAAACCAGATACTGATCTAGCATGAACCACAATCGAACGATGACCTGAGCTATCTTTGATGGCAGCGCCAATTTTTTCATGTCTCCCAACATTTTTCGGAGGAAAGATTGCTGTCTAACCACGTTTCATCTATATAAACAATGTTCCTTTTTGCTTCTCGGAATTTTTTCATTTCCCTAAGAAAACGAAATCTTCAAGCTACAATGTGCGATCTTTCAAATCAAGAATCAAGATCTGTCTCTGGTTTCTGCAACGTTTGTACTGAAAATCTGCAATATAAAGGTTTTTCCATAGAGTTCCTCTTTTCCACGAAAAATTTATTCCTTCCTTCACCACGGGAAGTAATCCAGATAAAGATAGAATTTTGTTGTTTGCATAAAACTCATTCACAATGTTTTGAAGAACACACAGATGAAAATTGCCAATATTGCATTTCGAGCCTCAGGACGCTTTCGATGTTTCCTCGGCGTAATTCTTGTTCGGAAAGCGAATATTTTATTTAATTTTTACTAGAATGAATTATTTTATTTCCCAAAAAAGAATTTTTGCTATAATTGTACTTAATTGTTTGTTTAATTTTTTAGGGCTGAAAAGAAGTTTTGTTAATTTTCTAAATTTATTTTTCCATCAAAATGTATTTTACTTTTAATATTTTTCTCTAAGGAGAGTCTTCGTTTCCTTCACTTCTTTTTTATTCTGAAGAAAACCTATGCCACATTTTACTGTCATTGAAATGACAGTAAAATGAGCCATTGTTTTATTTTGAGGCTCTGAAAAACAGCTTTTAAGCTTTAATTTATTTTGGTTTCAAAGAAACTTCACTTTACTTTGAAAAGAGCAGTTTTATCTCTAGAAAAATGTTTGGTTTAAATTTTAACCCTGCAAACACATATTCTCTCAGAAATTGCTTTTATTTTTAGGCTCTGAAAAGAGCCGTTTGTCTGAGAGGAGTTTTATTTCATTTTTTGGTTCTAAAAATAGCTGCTTTTTATTTAGTTAGTTTCGCTACCATAGTAACTTTTATTGGAAATTAAATTTAGCTATTTCCCACTTAAGAACAGCATAGAAAAAAATCTCTTAAATTTTTCTACTTTTACCAATTGATTTTAATTCAGATACACAAAATTTTGCCTTGCTGAAATGTTTGAGCTTCACTTTGAAATTGATAAGAAAAACATTTATTTGTATTGTTATTGTACAATACATAAGTCATTACATAAGTTATAAGTCATTGTAAAAATCATTCTTGGTTTCAGGCGTTAGTTCCATTCAACAAAGTTGTATGGAACTTTATGAAACAATTTTTACAGAGAGCTACATTGCAAGTCGTGCATATAACTGTTGAGCGTCTTTGCAGGCCATTTTGCACACAACACACCTTTTTCTCTTTTTTTCATCAAACGGCCAATGACGATTGTTTACAGCAGGGCGAGGTATTTGCGGATTACTTCCAATCAAAGTTGTAATTAAGTTCATCTTGAATTCTTTGTATGTTACCTTTTTGAGATTAACTTTTTTGAAGAGAATTAACTCATTTATTATTGTCAAGTCTAACAAATGAAAGAAGAGCTTTTTAGTCTATTTTTGTGTCCTTCGATTCATTGATTAGCTTATACTCATTCTGTCACCTAAATCTACATAACCCATGCGAAGATTATAATAAACGACAATTTTTGGCTTGGGTAAATCCTTTTACTGTTTGAAGGAAGTACTCCTATCGTCCTCAAATTTTCTCTTGTTGCTTTTTTTCCCTTCAAACTCTTTTTGAGGCATATACATGTTACTAAGCATACATACATCTCTTTTGTCTTTCCAGCGTAATGCAGTCATTCCTTTGCAGAATTTTAAGAACATATCCCCCGGTTTTTTCTTTGAAGAAACTAATTGTTTTGAAATTTTTTTTCTGTTTTGAGGAACAGTTCCGCAGGAATGAATTTTCTTATGTTTTAGAAGATCTCTAAATAATTATGGAGATGAAAAGTAATTGTCCTATAAACAGTTTATGGCCCTTATTTTTTATGCATTCTGCCATTGTATAGACTAGGTTATAAGAAGCAGAAGTAGAAGGATTTTGCTGGACATTTACCTTGCCTAAATAAACTTTCATGTCATAAGTGTAACTTGTCATATCAGCAATTTTAAATATTTTCATGCTCCACTGTTTCCGTTTCTTTGGAATATATTGCTTATTCACTGCACCCTTCCTTTGTATTTGACAATGATTTAGTCAATAGATAAATTTTCGGTTGTTTTATATACATTTTTAAATGCTTTATTTAAATATTCAAAAATGTTTCGCATTTTGCAAGGGCATCTTTCGGGATGCCTTTGCAAAATCGGGAGCATCTTTCTTCACTCTTTTGCTGTTGTCAGCAAAATGAAGGAATTGAAGAATTTGTATAAATGTGTCACGAGGCCTGATCTTCAGAAAAAATGGAGTTTCAGTCGGCTCAAATGTTGACCAGTATTCCAATATATTATCTTTTGAGATATGCTGTATTAAAATGAGTAATCCAAAAAATTTTAACATTTCATCTATATCCATTAGTTTCCATGAAGAAACGTGCTTCTTTTTTGCCGCTAAATCATCTGGTTTTTGCTCTAATATTCGCTGGGCGTATCTGTTAATTTCCTCAACTAACAAAACCGTACATTATTGTTTAAAAAGTGTCAAGGATTGAAAAACCAACTTATATGGGTCTGCTTAAAAGTAGGGAAGTTTTTTTTTTCCTTCGCAGAGGAACAATGTCATTATTTATAACTAAAAAGGCATGAAGTGCAGGGAAATCAACGTATTTTTCCCTTTATCATCAGTCATTAAGTCACTATTCACTCTATTTGGAGTCACTATTCACTCTATTTGGAAGATTTTCCATTTCTTTCCCAAAAACAGCATTGTGCAAAAGTTGAAAAAAAGGTCTTCCAAAATTACTGGCTGGTACTGTTTATGGTGTTCAGTATTAAAATGAATATAACTTTTTAACCATGCCACATGTGATGACAAAAGCTCTGGTTTAAACTTTCAGCACAGCAACGGCAGAGGGGAAACATATGTTTGCCATTAACAGCTCCCATCTAACAGGGAGAACAGTTAGTCCTCCGAGAGGCAAGACACAGCATGCCGAAGTAATCACGAATACTTCGGAAATCATCAGTAATAATTTCGGGATGATGCACGGAATGAAAACAATACTTATTAACCTAAAGGGAGAAGATGTATATTTAGACTTACAAATGTAAATAAATCTGTGGTTTTTCAAATTAACTTACCCATGGATACAGTGAAGTAAAACGAACACGAATCGTTCCTTCGAAGTACAACTTCACTGCATTTGCCCTACCACCGTAGAAGATTTCCCGAAGGCTTCCTTTGGTATTAATTGATCTTGCAGTTGATGACTTAGTAGAAATTATTTCAATTCTAGGTCATCTTTTGATTTGCGTTTATAGGCATGTTCCCATTCTTCGATGACTGTATAACTTTGATTCCTTAATCTGGCAGATGTTTTATTTGTTTTTTCAAACAAATTTTTCATGCTAACTCCAGATAAGGAATTGAAAGTGCCTCCTTCGAAACATTCTGGGCAGACGTTGTAAAGACAGTCTTAGAATAAGAATTCGTCTTATTGTTATATTCTAACATAAGGCGAAGAAAGGGATAATTGAGACTATATACTAAAATGTATTTGAATAAAGAACTTTATGTGAAATTGCTAGATAGCAATTCTTTCTTCACAAAATCCATCAACAGTTAATTTACGATTAGTATTATCGACAGATTATTTCATTATAGTAACATCTGATTTAGGTTTTTCTAAAGCGTTTAATCTTCTCACTATTTTCGTTTCTATAAATTTGTCTGCAGAAGCTGCGATAGCTTCATATTCCAAATTAAAATTATCTTGAGTGAACGTTGTATCGCTTTGCAAAATAGCTAAAATCTTTGTATCTAAATCATTTAATTCTTTAAATTTCTGTTCTAAAAGAACTATCTGTGCCGCCAAGATATCTGTGTCCTCTACTTTGTTTTCCAAAATTTCACAAGCTTTATTTAATGATCTCGTAAAATTACTCCTCGTAGGAGTTCTTAACTTTTTAATGCCTTCGACATCCATTTCTAATAATTCCTCAATTCTAATTCCAAATACCTCGAATTCTATATCTCTTTACGTTAATTCTACAGTGCGCGAAAAAATATGAGGACAATATGCAATTGCATGAAAATATGTTTTATTTCCATTTCACCTAAATGAACTTTTTATATTTCTTACTTCTGCTGCATAATTTTGTGATAACACTTATACCACATAAAAACAATTTAGGTTCAGAATATTGATTTTACAAAATTTAACATTAAAGGAAATACGGAAAAAATTATAAGGACATGTTGTAAAATAGTTAAAAATGTTTCAATAATCAAGAAAACTACCTTTTTTTTCAATCACTTGAATAAGTCGGTGTCTCCATGAGAAGCTGTCGCCGCTCTATTTGCTTCTCGCTTCTCATGGACAGCCCCCCCACCCCCACGTGTTGGCCGTGCGTGGTGACCCATTAGGCGGGCGGTGCACTGTGGTCCCCGGTGTATCAATCGGCTTGTAGATAGTCACCTAAGTGGTTAGTCTGCTAGGGATCAAGCGAAGGGGTTACTCCTTGGGCT
>JAPMOR010024405.1:0-11899 GCA_026543865.1 Argiope aurantia | reverse complement strand
TCACCTTTTTTTTCTTTCCCTCGAGGGTAGGCGAGGGAGCTCTCCATGAGAAGCTGTCGCCGCTCTGTTTGCTTCCTGCTTCTCATGGACAGCAAATACCCCCACGTGTTTGCCGTGCGTGGCGACCCATTAGACGGGTGGTGCACTGTGGTCCCCGGTGTATCAATCGGTCGGTAGCTATCAACCTAAGTTGTTAGTCTGCTAGGGATCAAGCGAAGGGGTTACTCCTTGGGCTTGGCGTTAAGGGTGGTCACTGTCCCCGGGGGTAACTCCCAGCGTATAGGTTCCGGCTAGCACTAAGGTAAGTGCCTAGGCTGGGAATGGCCAGAACCGGTGGCTGCCTTCCCTTGTTGGGCTCCGTGGTGGGCCGTGCCGTCGGGCCTGAATTTCTCTCAATATCACATGGGCTCTTCCAAAAAATCTCCCTTCAGTGGGCGTCCTAAGAATCTAAATTTTGTTAACTTTCAAACGACCAACTTTCACCATTTCGACTCCTTTTTTATAATAAAACGTGTGTCCGAAAATAATGAAACATTTAACAATATCTCTCCTTTTCTAGTACAAAAAGCTATTGCAGCAACAGTCGGAGACGTGTCTTCCATTCGAAAAATGCGTTCAGGTGATTTGTTAGTGGAAGTGAATTCTAAAAAGCAGGCTCAACAAATTATTAAAATAAAAGCTTTGGCTACATTTCCTGTGACAGTCGCACCTCATAATTCCTTAAACTATACTAAGGGAGTTATTACGTGCGGGGAACTGTTCAATGTCCCTCTTGAGGAAATAACAAAAGAGCTCAAACCTCAAGGAGTCACGCAGGTACGTCAAATCAATATTAGACGGGATGGTCAAATTCAACCAACAAAACATTACATTCTAACCTTCCATAGTACTAAATTACCAGAATTCATATTCGCAGGATATATAAAATTACCTGTTAGGCAGTACATACCAAATCCGTTGAGATGCTTTCAATGCCAGCGTTTCGGGCATTCCAAAGTTAATTGCCGCGGGACTCTTACTTGCGCCCGCTGTGCAGAAAAGGGCCATGATAGCCAACAATGCAACGCAGAAGAAAAATGCGTTAACTGTGGTGAAAATCATGCATCTTATTCTCGAACCTGTGAACGCTGGCAACTGGAAAAACAAATTACAACAATTAAAATAAAAGAAAATATATCTTATCCCGAAGCGAGACGGAAAATTGTCGCATTAACACCCAAACCTGGTTTAAGCTATGCATCCGCTGTTCAAAACTCCTACTGTGAAAACTGCTCTTGCACAAACTGTACAAAAAAAGGCATCAAAACAAAATCACAGGTAAAATTGTCTGATTCGGACACTGAAACTTCCCTAAATAGTACTCCTGATAATAGTAAACCAAATGTCACATTTAAACCAAAGCAGAAATCAAATAAATCCCTCAAGTTAAAGCTCTCCAAACGTGGACTGGCTACTAAAGATCTTGCCAGTAAACTTAAAAAAACAACTTTAAGCAGTTCTGTTGCTCTGGGACTTGCGGATAAAGGTGTAGCTCATAAGGACTTAACGTCCATTTTTGGTGGCACATCAAAAAGTCCCGAAATCATTTCACTCCATCCATCTGAGGAGGAGGATGAATTTGAAATGAGGTGCGATGTCACGCAACCTCCGAACACTGTTCTCACACCTTCCCTTGCAAAAAGACTCTCTTAATGGGTACCTTCCTCTCTTGGAATTGTCGCGGCATTCGGTCCAAACTTCATGACATCAAGACCATTATTAACAACTTTCATCCTGTTTGCATTGGTGTTCAAGAAACCTTTTTGACACCAAACATTCCTATAAAATTGCGCGGTTATACCTGTATTCGGAAAGATGCAGACACAGGATCTCGCATTTCTGGAGGTGTCTGTATCTTCACGTCAAATCTTTATCCGAGCTCACAACTAAATTTACATACTTCTCTACAGGCTGTGGCTGTGCAAGTTCACGTACGAACATTAGTCACAGTCTGCTGCATTTACTTACCGCCTCATGATGTCATCTGCCAGCAAGACCTTGATAATCTAGTGGACCAGCTTCCTTCACCTTTTATTATACTTGGTGATTTCAACGGTCATAATATTTTGTGGGGTTCGAATAGTACAAACTCTCGTGGGAGACAGATTGAGCAGTTTATTGCCAATAACTGTCTCAGTTTACTGAACAACGAAGAGAAAACATACTTTCACGAACCGACACGTAGCTTCCATACAATTGATTTGGCCATATGTTCCCCTGAACTTCTGCCATTGCTGACCTTTGCAGTGAGCAGAGATCTTTATAATAGTGATCATTTCCCTATTATTGTCTCCCATGCTGATAGCGGTGGTGTGACTCATTGTCCTCCGCGTTTCCTATTCCAGCGGGCAGACTGGGGTGCTTTCATGCGATTGGCAAATGTCACTGAGACTATGGTCAATACGTGCGACATCACGGAAGCAGTGCAACATGTCGTTGATAACATAATAAGTGCTGCAAATGCCACCATCCCGAAGACTTCCCCACGTCTAAGAAAACTTCGTAGACCGTGGTGGAACGAAGCTTGTCGTGACAGTCATAAGAACCAAAAACGGCTTTGGAATATTTTTAGAAGGTACCCGACAATAGAAAATCTGGTTGCTTTTAAGCGTGCCAGAGCCCTTGCTCGTCGCATACGCCGACGTAGTCAGAGGGAATCCTGGATTAAATTCGTGTCATCCATCACATCCACCACTTCCAGTAAACATTTGTGGAAGAAAGTAAAGGCTGCTAATGGGATATACAGTGAAACCCACATTCCTGTTTTAAATAAAGGAAATATGGTGCATTCCAACCCTTTAGATATTGCCAATATTCTCGGTCAAGCATTCGCACAAGTATCCGCTATAGATTCTTACAGCCCTGAATTTCTGGCAGCTAAGAATCGCGCGGAACGGTTGCCTTTGCGCTTTAAAGCCCAAAATACCAGTCCATATAACTGTGCATTCAAGTTGTCGGAACTGGAAACGGCGTTATCTAAAGCCCATGATACAAGCCCTGGACCAGATGGGATGACGTATAATATGCTCCGCCATTTGAACGCAACTTCCCTTTCGAATCTGTTATTATTGTTTAACAGAATATGGATTGAACAGAAGTACCCGTTGCAATGGCGAGAAGCTATTGTGATCCCAATATTAAAACCTGGCAAGGAAGCATCTAATCCTCTGAACTACCGACCAATTGCTTTGACGAATTGCCTCTGCAAAACCTTTGAAAGAATGGTCAATGCACGTCTTATTCACGAATTGGAGATGCTCGTTCCTCTCACATTCTTCCATTTAGTGAGAGAATGAAAGTACTTTTGCATGACTCAGGCCTTTCAAATGTTATCATTAAGACTGTAGATTTGTTATGTTTTCCTCCCTGGGACATCCCAAAATTTTCTTACATGAATCCCATTGCAGGATTTGATAAATCTTCAAATGATCCAGCTATTTATAAGCACCTGTTTTTGCATCATCGCTATCAATATTCTTGTTTTGTACCAATTTTTACGGATGGCTCAAAATCAGATGGACATGTCGGTTGTGGCATAATTCTTCCGTCTGATACACTGAGCTATCGTTTACATAGTTGCTGTTCAGTATTCACTGCTGAGTTGATGGCAATTTTCTGTGCCCTTCAGAAAATTTCGTCTTTCCCTGAACGTAACTTTGTTATTTATACTGATAGTATGAGTGCTCTGGAGACACTTTCGCACTACAGTAATCGGATGCATCCGCTTGCGATTAGAATCCTATTTACTTGGCGTCTCCTACAAAATGAAGGTCTTCATATCCTTTTTAGTTGGATCCCGAGTCACGTAGGCATTTCTGGGAATGAAGAAGCCGATTCAGCGGCAAAATCTGCAGACTTCTTTTTGTCCCATAAACTTCCATATTGCGACATTAAGAGATTTTTCATTAAACATATTTATTCGACATGGCAATTAACATGGGATTTAAAGATCGAAAATAAACTACATTCCGTCAAGCCTACAGTTGGTTTATGGCCTGTTCACCCTATACGAGAGGTTGATGTGAAATTGACTCGCCTCCGTATAGGACACACCCGTTTTACTCATCGTCATCTCATCTTGGGTGAAAGGGTGCCAATTTGCTCCACCTGTCATATTGCTTTTAGTGTGAAACATATTTTAATTGAATGTCCTGATTTTAATACTCATCGTCATAATTTTTTCAACTCGTCTTCTCTTAACTTGCAAGACCTAGTGGGTGAAAAATACCACCCAAATATTTTTAAATTTTTAAGAGCTATTGGTTTCATCAACTATATATAACATCTATTTCATCTGTTTGTTCTTCCTTTTATGTTGAATATTTTTTTTATATATGATTAATTTTACATTTACGTTAATCATTGTCCTACATTAAGATAGTTTTTTAATATTTGTATCGACGCATTTTATGTGGTTTTCATTGCTTTCACTTGTTTTTAAGATTTGTTGTTTTAAATGTCCGATCTGATTTTACCATATGCTTGGCGCAGTATAGCCAAATATGGCTCTTGCGCCAATAAACCATACACAACAACAACAACAACAACAACAAAAGATCTTAAGGCTGAAGGAGTGACACATGTACGCCGTATTATCATTCGGCGGGATGGGCAACTCCTACCAACTAAACACCTTGTTCTGACCTTTCAAACCCCGATTTTACCAGAAAGGGTAAAAGCAGGATATTTGAATTTACCTGTGAGGCCTTTCATTCCAAACCCTCTGAGATGCTTTCAATGCCAACGATTTGGACACTCAAAAACCAACTGCCGTGGGACACTAACTTGCGCCCGTTGTGCAGAGAAAGGGTACGACAGTCAGCAATGCACCGCGCCGGAGAAATGCGTAAACTGCAGCGGTGCCCACACCTCCTTTTCTCGATTATGTCCACGTTGGAAATTGGAAAAAGATATTATAACAATTAAAACTAAAGAACAAATTTCCTATCCAGAGGCGAAACGCAAAATCATGGTACAAACACCTACACCGGGCGTTAGTTATTCAACTTCAGTGAAACAATTATACTGCGAGAATTGTTCTTGCAAAAACTGTTCTAAATTTGCGATTCAAACAAATCCTGTAAAACCATCTGATTCTGACACAGATCCATCAATAAACAGCAATCCAGAAGCTAATGAACCTCCAAAACGTAAATCAAAATCAAAAAAATCTCAGCGTTCACTTAAACTAAAGCTTTCAAAGCGTGGCCTTTCGCAGCAAATAATATCTGACCAGCTAGCAACAAAGCTTAAAAAATCCAGTAATCGAAATTCTGTGGCTTTGGGAATGGCAAACAAAGGTATTGTCCAAAGAGATTTAACCTCTATTTTTGGAGGCAAGCTCAAAAATCCCGATCTTATCAAACTCCAACCATCTGAAGAGGATGAAGATGAACTTGAAATGAGTTGTGAAACCTCACCAACTCAAATTACTGATTCAGTTCTCTTTCAGTCAACAAAACTTTCTTAATGGGTACCTTCCTTTCTTGGAATTGTCGCGGCATTCGGTCAAAATTAAATGACATCAAGACTATTTTTAACAATTTTCATCCTGTCTGTTTCGGTGTTCAAGAAACTTTCTTGACACCCAATGTTCCAATAAAATTGCGTGGTTATAACTGTACTAGGAAAGATGCAGGCACAGGAGTTCGCAATTCTGGTGGTGTCTGTATCTTTACATCCAATTTATATCCCAGTACTTGTCTTACTTTACACACATCTCTACAGGCTGTGGCTGTGCAGGTTCACACAAGAACATTGGTCACAGTCTGTTCTGTTTATATACCGCCACATGATGTCATCTGTCAGCAGGATCTCAACAACTTAGTGGACCAGCTTCCTTCACCTTTCATTTTACTTGGCGATTTCAATGGTCATAGTACTTTGTGGGGTTCAGATAATACAAACACTCGTGGGCAGCATATAGAACAATTTATTTCCAACAACTCGCTCTGCTTGCTTAATAATGATGAGAAAACATATTTTCATGAACCCACACGTACATTCCACAGCCTTGATCTGGCCATATGTTCTCTAGAACTCCTGCCATTTTTGACCTTTGAAGTAAGTACTGATTTGTACAATAGTGACCATTTTCCTATTGTTGTCGGCCATGCTGATAGCGGCGGTGCGACTCTTTGTCCTCCGCGTTTCTTATTCCAGCGGGCAGACTGGATTGCTTTCTCTCAAATGGCAGCTATCACAGAAACAATGGTGAAAACATTAGACCTCGGAAGCAGTTCAAAATGTCGTTGATAGTATAATATGTGCCGCAACTTCCACTATTCCAAAAGTTCACCACGTCTAAGAAAATTTCGAAGACCATGGTGGAACAAAGCCTGTCACGATAGTTACAAGAATCAAAAAAGACTCTGGAATATATTTCGAAGGTACCCTACAACAGAGAACTTGATCGCTTTTAAAAGAGCCAAAGCGCTAGCTCGTCGCACTCGGCGTCGTAGCCAAAGAGAATCGTGGATTAATTTTGTATCATCCATTACATGCAAGACGTCCAGTAAACTGCTGTGGAAAAAGGTAAAGGCTGCTAATGGGATTTATCGTGAAGCTTCGATTCCTGTATTAAAAACAGGAAATCTGATGCATTCCGCCCCCATAGATGTAGCTAATATTCTCGACCAAGCATTCGCACGTGTTTCTGCAACAGATTCTTATACTCCTGCTTTTCTGGCAATTAAGAATCACGCAGAACGGTTGCGACTGCGTTTTAATACTCAAAGTGCCTTTCCTTATAACTCTGAATTCAGAATGTATGAACTGGAATTGGCCTTGTCTCACGTCCATGATTCGAGCCCTGGACCAGATGGAATCACATATAACATGCTTCGCCATTTGAATACTACTTCCCTGTCCAATCTGTTAATACTTTACAACAGAATTTGGACTGAACAGAAGTACCCTTCACAATGGCGAGAAGCTACTGGGATTCCAATCTTAAAACCTGGTAAAGATACATCGAGCCCTTTAAATTACAGGCCGATTGCGTTGACAAATTGCCTTTGCAAGACCTTCGAGCGCATGGTCAATGCTCGTTTAATGTTCGAATTGAAAAACAAGGATGCGACTCCCCATTGCAGAGTGGTTTCCGTAGAGGTCGGTCTTCTTTTGACAACCTCGTTTTGCTGGAAACCGAAATACGCAACGCATTTGTCAGGAGGAATCACCTTGTCTCAATATACTTCGATATCGAAAAAGCGTATGACCGTGCATGGCGCTATGGTATACTTTCCACCCTTTTGAAATTTTGGTTTAGAGGAAATTTGCCCATATTTTTGCAAAACTTTTTGACCCATAGAACGTTTCGAGTTAGGGTTGCTAATTTTTACTCTGATTCTTTTATCTAATCTGAGGGAGTTCCTCAAGGAAGTGTCCTCAGTGTGACACTCTTTATAATTCATATGAGTCAAGTTTTATCGATTTTACCGTCATCTGTTCATGAAATACTTTATGTAGACGATCTGCAGATCTCCTGCCAAGGGAGTAATATGAATCTAATTGAACGACAACTACAAAATGGAGTAAACAATGTGGTGGCTTATTGCGATAACAACGGCCACAGAATCTCTCATGAGAAGAGTTAGTGCATCCATTTCTGCAGAAAGAGAAACATACATTTAAATCCCGCTATATGCATTGGAAGTACAATTATTCCAATTGTGAATGAGACCCGATTTTTGGGAGTTATCTTTGATCGGAAATTGACCTTCTTGCCTCACATCCTATACCTGCGGACGCGGTGTGAGAAAATATTAAATATCTTAAAGGTACTTTCCAGAACATCTTGGGGTGCCGATCGTGCTTCCCTACTGCGAATTTATGAAGTAGTCATCCTTTCCCGTATCGACTATGGGTGTATGGTGTATGGGTCGGCCCGGTCTTCTGTTTTGCGGCGGTTGGACACCGTTCACCATTCTGCTTTGCGGATCTGTTCTGGTGCATTTCGCACGTCTTCTGTAGAGAGTTTGCATGTTATTTGTAACCAACTACCTCTTTGCCTAAGGCGCCAAAAAATATCTGCCTTGTATTATTTCCGATCAAAATCTATTCCAAGACATCCTATAAGTCAAATAACACTGCCGGTTAGCCTTCGCAGACTCTATGATGCTCGGCCCTCTCACATTATGCCTTTCTATGAGAGAGTCAAAAGGTTCTTACAAGACTTCGACTTTGTTAATGTTGGTATAAAATCTATTGATTATTGCTTCCCTCCTTGGAATATACCACAAATTCCTTTTTTGAATCCCTTTACAGGATTTGACAAGTCATTAACTGCTCTTATTATTTTTCAGCAACTCTTTCTATATCATCGCTATCGGTATTCTTCTTTCCTTCCAATTTATACAGATGGTTCAAAATCCGATGGACATGTTGGTTGTGGCGCAGTACTTTCATCCGATACATTTAGCTACCGTATGCATAACTTTTCCTCGGTATTTACTGCTGAGCTATTAGCAATACTCTGTGCTTTAAAGAAAATTTTGTATTCTTCTCAAAGGAAATTTATAATTTATACCGATAGCATGAGTGCACTGGAAACGCTTTCTCTTTATCACAGTCGGTTACATCCCATTGCTGTCCGTATTCTATGCACTTTACGTCTCTTGCAGAATGAGGGCTTCCAAATTAATTTTTGTTGGATTCCAAGTCACGTGGGCATTGCTGGCAATGAAAGGGCGGACACTGCTGCAAAATCAGCATCAGTTACCTTGAACCAAGGACTTCCGTACACTAATGTGAAGAAGTCCTTCAATAGTCATATTTTTAAAATTTGTCAAAACCAGTGGGATTTGCAGATTCATAATAAATTGCATGACGTGAAACCCAACATTGGATTATGGCCCATTCTACCTATACGAGAGGAAGATGTCAAATTGACACGCCTTCGTATAGGACATACTCGCTTCACGCACAAGCACCTCATTTTTGGTGAAAGGGTGCCAGTGTGCCAAACATGTCAAGCTGATTTTACTATCAAGCACATTTTGATTGAATGCCCATGTTTTAACTCGTATCGATTACACTTTTTTAAGTTATTATCATTAACTCTACAGGAATTGGTTGGAGAAAAACATCACCCAAACCTTTTTAAATTTTTAAGAACCATTGGATTTTATATTTTCATTTAATACTCTCTTTTGCTGTTTAAAAGACGATAATTTTTAAAATTTTTCAAGAATTTTCTCAAACTTTCATTTGAAATTTTAACTTTTTGAAAGCATTTTATATCATCCCAATTTGCGCTTTTTACTTTATATTAGACTTTATGATGTTTAGTTCTTTTTAATCTCGTAGCATTTCATACCATATGCTTGGCGCAGCTTGGCCAAAAATGGCTCTTGCTCCAAAAAAATCCAACCAACCAACCGAGCGTATAGGTAACCGATTAGCACTATGGTAAGTACCGAGGCTGGAAGTGCCCAGAGCCGGTGGCTGCCATCCCTTGTTGGGCTCCGTGGTGGGCTGTGCCGTCGGGCCTGAACCCCCATAAATATCGTATGGGCAAAAAAAACTTTACTCCTTCAGTGGGCAACAGAAGAACGTTAACCTTTTTGAAAAAACCTTTTGACAAATTCTTTGTTGTGAAACAAATTTCTGAAAACAATGAAACATTTAATAGTGTCTCGCCATTTCTAGTAGAAAAAACAATGACAGGAGCACTTGGAGAAGTTGTATCAACTCGGAAACTTTGCTCTGGCGACTTATTTGTAAAAGTCGGTAGTCGCAAACAAGCTCAGCAAATAATTAAACTGAAGGTATTAACATCTATAACTGTTAGTGTAAGCGCTCATAGGACGCTTAATTCTTCAAATGGCGTTATAACCTGTGGCGAGCTATTTAATGACACCTTGGAAAAAAATTACAGCAGAATTGAAACCCGAAGGAGTGACGCATGTACGCCGCATAACAATTATGCGGGATGGACAACAACTTCCTACAAAACACTTTATTTTGACCTTCAATAGACTTAAATTGCCAGAACGGGTGAAAGTGGGCTATATGAGACTAGCTGTGTGGCCTTGCATACCAAATTCTCTCCGGTGCTTTCAGTGCCAACGATTTGGACACTCGAAATACAACTGCCGCGGGACTCTCACTTGCGCGCGGTGTGCAGTAAAAGGCCACGAAAGTCAGCAGTGTTCCGCTGAAGAAAAATGTGTGAATTGCAATGGCAACCACTCTTCATTTTCTAGATCTTGTCCGCGATGGTTGATGGAGAAACAGATTCTAACAGTTAAGCATAAAGAAAATATCTCATACTCTGAAGTTAGGCGTAAAGATAATGTCCAGACACCGACACCTGGTGTAACTTATGCTTCCGTTTTGCAAAAACAGTTTTGTGCAAATTGCTCTTGCATGAATTGTGTTAAAAATATCAGTGAAAGTAAACCAGTTATGAAATCAGATTCAGATACTGAAAAGTCCGTAACTAGTGCTCCTGAAACTGGAGATAGTTCAACGCAAACGGCAATCGAATAAATCATTAAAACTTACGCTTTCGAAATGTGTTGTTTCCGAAAAACAGCCCCTCAGGGGCTCACCTACTATAGGTGAGTACGGGTGTCCCAATCCCGAGGTACCCAGGGATCTTTACTCCCTTTATGATTTACTCTCCACTACGCCTTCTGCTGTCTCCTTTTTTTCTTTCCCTCGAGGGTAGGCGAGGGAGCTCTCCATGAGAAGCTGTGGCCGCTCTGTTTGCTTCCTGCTTCTCATGGACAGCAAATATCCCCACGTGTTTGCCGTGCGTGGCGACCCATTAGACGGGTGGTACATTTCGGTCTCCGGTGTATCAATCGGCCGGTATCCCAGGCATCTAACTGGGCTGCTCAAGGGGATCAAGCGAAGGGATCACTCCTTGGGCTTGGCGTTAAGGGTGGTCACTGTCCCCGGGGGTGACTCCAAGCGTATAGGTTCCGGCTAGCATTATGGCAAGTGCCGAGGTTGGGATCTTCTAGAGCCGGTAACTGCCATCCCTTGTTGGGCTCCGTGGTGGGCGATGCCGTCGGGCCCGAATTCTTTTCTATATCGCATGGGTACTAATGTTCTTCACCACAGTAATGCTTTTTCAAAATTTTTTGTTGTTCATTCAGAAAAGTCATCTTTAAAATTTGTGTCACCAATTTTGATACATAAATCCATACTTGGCGTTGTCGGAGAAGTACAAAATATAAAAAAGTTAAATAATGGATGCCTGATTATTGAAGTAAAAAACAACCAACAGTCTCAAAATATTACAAAATTAAAAAAGATAGGGGACATCGATGTCACTGTTTCTTCCCACCGTTTCCTAAACTATTCCAGAGGTGTCGTATCTGAAAAAGAATTCCAGAGAGATCTTGAAGAGGACCTTTTGGATAATTTAAAAGATCAAAAAGTAATAGCAGTTCGCAGGATTATAATTAAAAAAATAATCAAAATATTCCTACTAAACATTTAATTCTAACATTCAATACTCCAGTTTTACCGAAATCTGTAAAAATAGCCTATATCAATTGCCCAGTTAAACCATATATTCCAGAACCACTCCGCTGCTTTAAATGCCAAAAATTTGGTCATTCTATTACAGCCTGCAGGGGAGATAAAGAAATTTGCGCTCGATGCTCCCTCCCAGATCACAATAGTAAAAGCTGTACATCTACCACACAAAAATGTTATAACTGTCAAGGCGATCACCCATCTTACTTCCGTTCTTGTCCACGCTACAAACAAGAAAAAGAAATTCAAACCATCAAAATAACAAAAGGTATTTCATTTTCAGAAGCACGCAAAATAGTAGGCGAAAGAACACCAAAACGAAATTTCTCATATTCATCAGCGTTAAATTCAACCGTTTCAACTTCAG
>JAPMOR010024388.1:0-12754 GCA_026543865.1 Argiope aurantia | reverse complement strand
GAATATGCGAAAGCTACATCGTTCAGTCTATAAGCAATATTCTATTCTTTCTCAGCTCCCTAATCAGCAGTTCTGAAATACAAACAAATAAAAACGTTTCATTTCATCTCATATTATCTTCATAATAACCTTCCCTTTTTGTTTCGTTTCAGCAAATCAGGTCAGCCTGCAGATGGTTTCCAAACCTTAGTCAAAATTACAATAATTATGATATCATTGATAACTGAATTTAAGCCTACTCAGATTTTCGATCCAACCATCAGGGAATTCTTAACGATACAGTCATTATATTAAGACGACATTTCATATTTAACTTTCAGTTCTATCTTCACAATCTTTTAAATAATGGTTATCAAATATACCGGCCACTTGACCTTAAACAGACGTATAATTAATGGGGAAACCCTCCCAAGGGAGAAACGTGAATGAATCCATGTAAAACTTGACTGAATTCCTCTCTAAGGAACGGTCGACGACCCTTAGTTCGTAGAGCGGTTACCAGAGCGCGCCACCATCTGTTTGGTGTGACGTCACGTTGATTGAGGACCTGAAGTTCGAGCACGATTCCAGTGACCTGACAAAAGATGGGAGTTCTCAAGACCTTAGAACAGGTAAGAAATTCTTTCATTTGGAAAACGGTTCATCTTTTCCGCGAAACCGGGTTTTTCTATGCATCTATGGCCGTTTCTCTTTTATTTCTTTACCAATCAAATTTTTAAATATCATGTATCGTATTTAAATTTGAAAAATACTTTGTAAATAATGACTAAAACATTTATTCTTTTGAAAATATATTATTTACAGTTAGTAAATTTTGGCAGATTTATCTGCTATATGCAATTATTTCGTAATTTTCTTTTACATTTCTTGATAACAAATTATTTTATTTGGTACCAAATTGTTTTTACTATTTTAGTGGCTCCACAATACACTTATTACAATGAAAAAACAATTTTTAAAAAATATATTTTTTAAAATTTTGTTTAGATTTTGAGGTTAAAATTAGTTTATCCTTCTCTTAATTTCACATTTTCAATAAAATTTCTATGTTAATAATAGTGAATATTAACAGTAAAAAAAGAAAATATTATGTATTTTGGTTTTTAGTCTGTTTCCACTTTTATTATTATCATAGCTTTGTACAGTAACATGAAAATTTAAAAAGGTTCATAAAATTATATAAAATACTATACTTGATATAAAAAAATATCTATTATAATTAAAAGTTAACATTCCTGCTTTAAAGAAATCATTGCTTTCTCAAGCTAAGATACATGTAACTAATTTGAAGCATATTTATAGATTTTATTCCAAATTTAATATTAGTGTTATTTGCGAGAGTAAACATTTCAATGTGCGAGACGTTGCGAAATGGCGGTTAACAAATGTGGTCCGATTTTACGCTCCCAAAAGCGTTTTACATATACATAATTCTTTGAGAATTTTTTTATCTTCTCTTTTATCTGTCCGCTATACTACAGGGAGGATATATTCTGGTTCGAAGAATTGCATGCTAAAATGACGTGCTATATATATATATTCGAACTTTCTGGCATCAAGCGAATGTCAAGTGACAAGATGTATTTTTCCATTTCGAATACCCGCCTTTTCCTACCCTTCGTCCTTTTCTTCCGTCACAGTGTCGTATAAGGGACAAGTTTTGGCGAAAAGACATCCCAAATACAGGCTGATCTTCAAATTCTTTGACACAATCTGATGAGTGGACAAAACTATTTTGAATTATTCATACGAAAGGATCTGGAATTACTTTTTTTTGTGTGTCAAATCGAAACATTGATCGAAAAATAAAGAAAATGAAGACAAACATAAGAAATTCTCAATTTCTCGGATATCTTTCCGTCCAAACAACAATACTTTTAGTAACACAAACTCAGCATTTATTCTATGAAATGACACTAGCTTGGATTATTCTATTATTCTTGATTTGAGCGAATCTAAAATAATTTACAAAATTACATAAGATGCATTACTGAAATCCACGAATATATTCAAATTTAAATAAATCGGTGATCCTTTATTGTGTGCAATTTTTTTCTATTCATGGTATTATGATTTTTAGTTTATTTCATTTTATATTTATTGTTTTGATATGATGGCTTTTCTGATTTTCCTTTTTGATGTTTCTATACAAACTGAAAGTTTAATTTTTCTAAGTATCATTTTTATTTTAATATGAAATGATTTTTTTAACATTTTTGTAATGACAGATTTTATAACCTTTATTGTGAAAAGTAAAAGTAAAAAATTTCAATTACTATATTAATTAATTATTTTTTAATGAGAGAAATAATTGTCCAGTTTTGAAAATAAATAATATTCAATAAATTAATTTCCCAATAAAAAAATCATTGCTTTTAATAGTCTTTGAGATTATATTATTTTTCTTGTGATGATAAAAAAAATGATAGTAAAAAAAATTATATTGTGAAATTTCAAATAATTTCAATAGAATCTATAAGTAAATCTATAATCGTTGGAAAGAAAGAAATAATAATCCGCTGAAAGTATACATATTTCTGTTCATTCACTTCATTAACTATAGTAAATATAATTTTTTTCTAATATATTAATATTACTTTTCCTTTTAAATTAATAGAAATTTCTTTGATAAAGAGAATGCACTTTACTGAAATTTACTCTTTAAAGAATAAAAGATAAATTAGCCATATTTAATCTAAATACGCCGATTAACTCCTTAAATTTGTACTTCTTTAGAGGTTAGCCATCTGTAAAAACATATGTTCTCATCGATTTGCAGTTTTGAATCTTACTCCAAACGTGACTTAAATAATTGATAGCATATTAAGGATTATAGTTATATTTACAAATCCCCATGAAAATGTTATTTTATTTGTATAAAAAAAATTATAATTATTTACTGCAACTGAAGACAAAACAAAAAAATCTGTTTTACCCATTTTTTCGAAAAGAAATGAGAAACTTGTGAAGTTGCTCCAATAAATGTCAATCATCCACAAAGCGAAAAGAAATGTATAGGAAATATTCCGTTTTGATTTAAAAGAGCAAAATTGTGACAAAAATTTATAATTTTTTTTTTTGTTGTTGTTGAAAATTATGAAAGTAAAGTTACTCCAACAAATATCAATCATAATCAAAAGAAACAAGATTTTAACGAAATATTGTTTTTTGACCAGAAAAAGCAGAATTCACATTAGTGAAATACTTCCATTATTTGAACTTTACAAATACATCCTTCTTATTTTGTTTTCCTTAACGATCATTTGGTCGTTTGCTATTGCTAGAAATGGTGTTTGAAAATAAACAAACGTACCATTCGTCACGGTTTTCTTCTCCCCCCCACCCCCACCCCCGCCTCCAATGTTTTTATATAACTGGACGACAGCAGAGACACCATGACCCAGTGGCCAGTACGCTTGGTTAAGAACACCATGACCGTTATTGTTGTAAGATCACGATACGACACCACGTGATTCTACATTATGACTTGGAATAAAATTATCAAGATTTTTTTCCCCTACAACAATAAGAAAAAGAAATTGTGGGCAGGTTTCGGATCCATGCAGCTTCTTTCACGAAACCTGATTCAGTCTCTTGTGCGCTTTTGAGTTTGACTTCCATGCATCAGTTGGTTGAACTTTCGTTGCTTCAAGATGACTGATTAAAAGTTCTTGTAATGAATCGACTCTCAGGATCTAACTTGAGGGGATTTGTGGTCACTTATTTGTATACTGTAAGTGGCAACTGAACCATTTAGTTTTTGTGCTTGGCTAACTGAAAAGTATTATCCTAATTTGATCTGATTTACTAATAAAAATTTTCTAACTATTCCGAGAAATGTCATTGTTTTCCATCTGTGACATGTGAATCGGCTGTTTTTAAAAATTGCAGACGATTTGTTAATTGACATTTTTGCGCATTCGGATAGTTGTAGTTTTCGAAAATACTAAAATAGATAATGATTTCTGTTATTTTCCAATGACTTTTATTAATATTAATAAAAGGCAGATGATTATTAACTGCTTCTTTTTCCTGTTATGGTCCTTTATTTAACTGATAGGTAAATAAATATATAAAAAAAAACTTTATATATGAGCTGTAATTTCTTTTACACTTAATGAATAAAAATAATTACTTAAAAACGAAACGAAAACCGAAATAACATTTATTTTCTTTTGATATATGGATGGAAATCAGATGCATCTTCTAGCCATCATTGTGCTTCATAAAGTTTGAGTATAATATTTAATATACAATATAAATCTAAATGTACAAAATAAAATAATCAAATCAAAATAAATTCATAAACAATGTCTTCCGTACAGGATTCATGAATCCTTTATGGAAGTTTTGACAATTATAATGACGTTTAAGTCACATATAGCGGAAGTCAGTCACTAAGTAAGGAATTTCGAGTTTTATTCCTAACGTAACTTAAACATGGAGGATACAAGTTGAATTTTATTTGTACTGATTCATATTTCTCCTGTATCTTTTAGGTTTCAATTTATTCGATTTCGTTTATTTCGTATAAATCCTAATATAGAAAATAAAGAAATAGTAAATATATCTTCGAATCATCTAAAAATTCCGACTCTCACACTGTAACTTCCGCACTTCAGACAATTGACTTTCTTTTTTGTTTTAACATGCAACAGCTAACTTGTGGGGATTTACATAAATCAAAACTCCTCAATAATAATTTAAAATATTTAAAAATGTAAGTTGACTGAAAAGTATGATTTCGACCTTCATGCATTTTTTTTAACAGGACCGCTACAATTTGAAATATTTTTTCAGTGAAATTTACTTTACCTTATTTCAATACAAACTTTAATATTTTATTTAAAAGCGAACTTAATATTTAGCAAATATAAACAAACAAAATAAAATACAAACATAAATGTGAATTTTAAGTCTAATGACAGGAAATTTTTCAATGCCTTTAATATTCTGTTACCTTTATAGAATCTGTTGTCTGTATAGTATAGTGCCTGTTATAACGTTTTCAGGGAGCCTTTAATAATCTGTTTTACTTTTTACTTTTCACTTTTCGTATGGGAAATATATACAAATAGAAGGTATTGACCGTGCCGCAGAAAATTTATACTAATCACCCCGTTTCAGTTCGAAAAGATTACTTTTGGAATTATGCCTTTCTATGAACTTAATGACTCAAACATTTTGAACTAGGTGAATGAAATTTGGAATTTAGTCTTTATAATAAATGGATAAAGTTTTTATTTTCAGATTTCGAATGAAATCCACATACAGGAAGTATGTCTATAATGACAATAATAAAAAAAACATAAAACGCTTAATAAATGAAATTTGGTACACTTAATTTATAGAATGTCTAAATCCATTTCAAAGTTTTAACCAATCAGTTCATCAAGTCAACCTTTCTGTTCATTTGTATACATGTAAAAGCGATGATTCAAAAGTAGAGCCGCTTATACGAATGAAAATTAGTATGTCATCTTATAATTAAAATTGTAGCCCTGTGTGCAGTTTTGAATCAAATCCGTCAAAAATCGCGCTAAATATTTGCCGCTCTGTACATTTGCATTAGTGGAAATACGATAACTCAAAAATGAAATGGTTTAGATAAATTCTGACGTCCGTTCAAGCGATACAAGAGCAGAAAAGAGCGAAAAAGCGATCGAAATATTTATCCCCTTAAATATATACTTTGAGATTCAGATTGGGATTACTTTACATACTTTACAGGTGTCGGTTTAGGTAAGGGAATTATAGGGATCTTTTAAAAGAATTTGTTTAGATTCGACACATTTTTATCCCTTCACTCGGAGCGTGAGAACCGCTGATTTAAGCACTTTTACAGAGCTTTTAAAGCATTAATTGAACAAAAAAGATGGGATTGGATCAGGAGACGAGAAAACATTTTAGAATAAAATTAATATCTGCTAAATTAAGATAAAATTAAGGAAATTAATTAGGATTTAATTTTAGAATTAGAGATATCATTATATATAAATTATATTATATATATATATATGTAATGATATTTTAACTCTAATTTCAATTTAATTAATTTTCAAGATTTTATCTTAATTTAGCCCATAGTAACTTTATTCTAAAATATTCTCTAATTTCGTGATCCAATTCCACTGTCTCTACTTAATTAATTCAAGAGAAGCTTCGTTAAATTGCAGAATCAGCTAAAAGTCTAACTTTTCCACACTCTGCGTGAAGAGGCAAAATACCGCTGATGAGGCAAATTCTTTTTTAAAATCTCCCTGTGTTTCCCCTGCCTTCTCCGCGCGTGTAACGAAAATCCCTATCGAAATCTCGTAATATATTAGCACTATGGAGAAATGTTTTCCCTATCAAAATCATAGGTTATATAAGACCAGGGATAAAATGTCCAAGAGCTTTTTCCTCATTCCTTTTTGTGTCGTTCTGTGTGCTCATTGCTTGTACATATGCCTGCTTCTTAAAAATGAAATAAAACGACGTCACGAAATAGCAAGTCTCTTCACTGTCTTCAGACTGCATTCTGCTTCATATAAACTGCATTCTGCTTCATATAAACTAAAGGAGTCATTGATAAACAAAATGAATATAACCTAACAGCGACGAGTCAAACCGATAAATAACTTTATTAAAGACAAATAGGTATAATTTCTCCTATGTTTTGGGGGGAAACTTTCGCACTCATTGGCTATTTGTCAGTGCTTCTATAAGTGTGCAACTGAGCATTATTACTCAGAAACACGACCAGCGAAATGAAAAGAGGTGTGTGTTTACCATCTAAACTGTTGATTAACATCAAATTTTGAAGCTTAATGTCTAAGAAAAAAGTCGAGATTTATCAACAAAAAAAAAAGAGGTAATAAAAAAAGTAGATTATTTGCAATATTCTACAAAGCTAACTCAAAATATGCCATGCTGCTTTATTTAAAGAAGTTGAAGGGACAATATCCCCGTTGCATCATACATCCGACGGTTCTTATCTTACTTGTACAACCATTTTAAGAATCTCAACTCATAGTTTCTATTGTTGTTTTTGAGAAATTAGTACAAAATGGTAGCAGCCTTTCAAAAATTTTTAATATCGCAACATGCCTTAAACGCAATTAATATTTCTCACCAAATCAGTTCTAAGAAGGCTTAAAAAAGAAAGGCATTATCTTTTTCCTTGTAATCCTTAAAAAAAATGCTTCATTTGAAAAAAACAGAAAAAAAATTCCGTAATTAAATATGTCTGTTTCAGCTAGAAAATAGGATTAACGTCAGGAAAAAGTGAAAGGAAAGATATGATAAAGAAATGAATAAAAATTTATAATCCTGAAAATGTAATAAGTTGATTTTTTATGTGATATTTTTTTTAATCTAATGAAACAATTGAGGAGTAATATTCCTCTTTTTTTTTCACCCTCTCTAAATTCTTAAAATGTCGGAAAAATACTTCTTTCATGGTTTTTTTTTTTTTTTTTTTTTTTTTTTTTTTTTTTTTTACGAAAAAGATAAACTTTTATGCAAAAATAAAGAAAAAATTTAAAGTAGCAGTTTTTTTTACCTATCTTTTTGCATGTGTAAATCCCAGAAATTAATTAAGGAAATAAGAGATGTGATTTATTAAAATTCTATATATAACTGTATTCTAATTTTAAAAAACCGAGAACAAAATTTTTTATGAAAATTAAATAGGAGACATTAATAAATACTACGAATGAAAACTGCATTCATTTATGAAATAAATCCTACAATTTTAAACATTCTCTCCGCCAATTTTTATTAACACTCTACGATGATGATGCCGTGTCCGCGTTACCATGGAAAGGGGGTGCAGTAGCTTCTAAGGGTAAAGACCCCTGAGTACCCGAGGGCAGAAGTCGGACTTCTAGCTCATATGAAGATGACACTCACACACTCGCTTGCACAACCTCTTTTTACCGGGGGGGGGGGCTCTTTTACACACATCACAGAAGACAGGTGAAGATCAACTATGCCCGAACCCGGGACGCCCAAATCAATGGGAAGACGCGCTACCCATAGACCAGGGCGTTGGCATTAACACTCTATGGAACGACAGCACAGAGAAATTTAATTTCATATGTTTACTATTCTTTAAAATGATATAGTGTTTGAAACTACATTTATTTTACAATTCATCTGTTCTATAATTTCTAATTTAAAAATTAAAATTTCCAATAAAAAATACTTATAGGAATTTTAAGAGAGGAACGCTGGCCCAGGAATCGTCCTCATCAACATTAAATCTCAATGTATGGCACTGAATAAAAGAACTACTGCTCCGATTCATATATGTTCAAACTGAGAATTTAACGTTATCATACCATACCAATCCTATAACCTTTAAAATCCAAAATGTTGACCTAGGCAACTTAAACTGACAAAGAATTACGTGCAACTCTGAATTTAAACTTATTTCCATTAAGTTTTTTAAATTAAAAAAATTTATCATTTTCTCGCCTACATAGAATATAAAGATAAAATATCTTAATCGTCAAAAACTCATTCACCAGATTTTGAAAATGTTCCGTGTTAAAAAATTTACTCGGCGAAATCACCTTTTAACGAACTATACATGCTAGTCTGTGAATGCGTAACTTGAAAATGCAAAGAGGGTACTTTATGAAATCGAATATGAAGTCTCTATTGCAAAATTTTCAGATTTCTATCAAAAATTTTGGAGGAAGCTTCGGGGATTTAAGTTTGTTTATTTGTGCGTATGCAAACACTGAGTATTATAAAACAGAATAAAATATTGCGTGTAATCTTGATATCAAAATTACAAATCTGTGTCTAATTTTGAGTACTATCAATGAAAGGAAAATGTAATGCATACGATGCATATTTTATTTTATCTACTACGAGAGAAATCTAAAGACAAAATTAGTTATACTAGGCAATAAAATGTCTATTTATAAGGGAAAAACCGTCTGATTTATGATAACATTATGTGAAAAAGAAACTGTCCAATTAGTGCTATCATTAAAAGTGTTTATTCGGTTTCTTTAAAATATTCGGTTAAATAATTATTTTTCAAACACTATCATATTATGAACACTTGTATAAATATTTACCGAGTCTGTAAAACAAGACATTTTTATTAATTTTTTATTAAATATTTAAAAACAATTTCTCAGTTTAGAAATATTTGCGCATTATTCAGTCTCATTGCTTTATTTATATGCTCGCTAAATTTAATAGGGCAATTAAAATTGTAAATGCTCTCTTTCCGGGACGTTTTAATTCGTCTGAAATTAAATAATGCTTCCACCGCAAAGCTAATATGCAAATAGAGAACGTGACTCAACTTGAAGTCATAAAAGCTTCAAGATGCCAGATAAATGAAATGAAACATCACGTATATAAAGGCACTCCAGGAAAATCTCTTACGAACGTGTTTTTTTTTTTTAAATTAAGGATTTAAACATAATTTTTTTTATGTATTCTCATTACTTTACGTAGATCGAGGACAAAATCGTTAATTATTATGGCAAGAGGATAAATTCATTTAATAGTTAAATATTTAAAAGTATATATTAATAAAATAGCTGTTTTCTTTCCTAATTAAATTAAGTTTCAAAAGCATTTCTAATAAAATTAGAAAATTTCATAATTGTAGAAATAGGAGATTTATTGTAGTCAAAAATTATATTGATTTGGAACATTTTTCAACAAGCAATTGATGATAAATGTATCATAACAATAAAAAAAACTCCATTCTGTAATAAGAGAAATGCTATTACAACAATAAAATAAAACGTCTATGGAACTTATGCTTTTTCTTAACTCGCAACATGGACATTTGAAATACAAAATTAAAGATCCTAATTCACGACATCTGATTTTTATGTCAGCAACAAAATTTGATAGCTAAAAAAACATATCTACTTGATTCCTTTAATATAAATTATTTGTATCTATATAAAATTGGGGACAAGTCTGGAACACTTTTCCGATCCGAAACAAAGTTCGGAACTGCCCTGCTACTTCGAGATGAATAATTTAAAAACAGTAGTTCCAGTAGTGGATTTCGTTTATTGAGATTATAGGCAGGTACACATTGTAAGATAGCTCTTTTAATCAGATGGTCAATTTAATCTCACTTTTCAACACATTTTTAACAGGTTCATTAGATAAATTTATTAGATTATTTTGGATTAATTTTGTGAATATGCATTTGTTTCATGCCCAGCATCCACGTTCGTACACAATATTATTGATTCAAAACACAATATTATTAGTTCGTACAAATATTCAAATAATTAAGTAAACGTAATTAAGCATATATGTAGAAACCAGACCATTTATACTTAATAAATTATTAATATTATCCTAAATTTTTTAATCATTCGTAGAATTTATATGTTTTACAAAATTTATTTATTTAACACCTAAGAGCATGGAGTTCTTTAATTGACCTCCTTGTGGATCCTTCTCAGTCTAGTCGCTCTAAGCAACTCCCCAAATTTAGTTTATCGATCAAGTTAATCTTTTACAAATGAAAGAGAAGAAAACTTGTACTATTACTACTAGAAGCAGTAGTGGATTCTTGATGAGGCAAGTTAGGCAACTATTCGATCGCTAAGAGGGGCCTATAGGCGAGTCGATTAAAAAGGTACAATTATTTTAGTGCTGAGATAAATAAATTTGCCAAAAATACAAATTTTATAAATTAGAAAATATTAGAATAATATTAATATTATCACTTATAAGATAATAATATTAATATTTTGTGAAGTAAATCGCCAGATCGCTACCTGTTTCCTTACAGACACTTAATTATTCCATCATTTATAAACACAGAATATCTACGTAAATACGAGAACAGTTCGTTTCAGAATTCCGAAACTAGCCCGTTTCGATATTTATACTTCGATAAGGGGTGGTACGCAGAAAGAGGCGAAGTTACTACATTTCCTAATTCCCTTTGCCTATTATGTTTTCTCTATTAGTAAATGTAAACCTTTGCTGCTTTTATCTTTCCTTTCCCCCCCCCCCCCTTTTTTTTTGATGAAATAAACACCTGACGCATGCGCAAAAGAGCGGAAGGTTTCCGAATCCGAGAATGAACAGTACGTGGACACTACGCACTAATAAATAAATTTTAAAAAATATGAATTTTCACTAAATTTCCAAAACAAAGATAAAGCGGTAGCATAATGTAAATAAAAAATGAATTGCAAAAAAGAACTAAACTAACCAGTTAACCAGGATGTTGCGATTCTTAACCGGAAGTTGTGAAACTACGTTAGGCTTATTTCTAAGACTGATAAAATGCACTAGACTATAAGTCAGGGGGTGGAGATGCCCCCCCCCCTTTTATTTTAAATAATTCAGATAAATGTTGTGATTATTGACTAATTTTTGAAGCCATGTTAGGCTTAATCCTAGGACTGACAAAATACACGAGCGTAAGTCGGGGGGTGGGGGGGTATTGAAATATTTATGATAAAGATCCAAATGAAACGATTTGTTTAATTATAAGAATAATGAAGCATGATGAAATCTCACTTGCTTTTAAGTATAATGAAATGGTCAAAATTAATATTAAATGATGATGACGAAATTATTTTTTGCTCCGATTTTTAAAAATGATTTCTTAATTTTATGCTGAATATGTTCTCATGAAAACATTGATATTTTTTTTCGTTTTTTTTCGTTATAGTTTATAAAAAGTTAATAGCTGTATATGTGAGCTGCTCCTTATAAAACCACATAAAAATACTGAATATGTTCTAAGGTTTAAGGTAACCATAAAGAAGAATACTTATGCCGATGACAGCAACCAGAAATTACCGCCAAATCGCCAAATTTCTCGCCAATTTGGCGGAGGCCGTATACGGGAGCTGAGCCGAAATGTGCTAAGTATGACCATCTGCAAAACATTTTCGCTGCCAAAAAGAATAATTTTCTCTTCTTTAAAATTAGCTATCTAACATATAGCAACGTAGCAAAATAATTTGCGTTATCTATAAACCCAGACCCCTACTGGCGTGGGATAAATGAACAATGATCGCATTTTAGGGAAGAGACATCTGCATCTCTGGTTATCAACACCCTTTTCAATGAAAGACGAAAGCCTTCATTCTTCGGTCTCTTTCATGAGGAGGCCAATGAGTGAAGGTCAAGGTTAGGCGGAAGGAGGAAGAAGGCACGCGCATTGCGTCACTGAAGTCTATCTACTTTCTGCAGCACCTTTCGCTCACATGTTTCACAGCTTATTGAAAGAAAGGACACCGAACTTGTGGATAATGAGTCAATAGAGTTGCGCCAGGCGTGGAGGGTGCGTGAGATCGTGGGCGCAACCAACGGAATAGTTTTATTTGTGAGAAAACATTATGGAAAAAACAAAACACCGTGAAACTTGGTAAATGTAAAACTGGCGTTACTGCCCAAAAAAATTTGACTGATCCAAAATTTCGAGTAAGAAAAATATTTATTAAATGTCAATTTGGTGGTGGAGGAGAACATCTTAGAAAACTAAAATTGGCTGTAAGGATTTACTTTTAACAGTTTTTTATAAATCGCGTTCAGTAAATAAATAAAGAGAAACTAAATTTAATGAATAAAATACTAATAATAAAGTCGAAAAATAAAGGATTTTTTTTAAAAAAGCAATAAATAAATAGTAATAAATAAACAGTATAATGTTAATAATAAATAAACAATTTAAAAATAATAAGTTTTGAAACATCAATGAACTGTATGGTCTGTCACGAGATCCATAAGCTAAAGGTGAATAAAGTGGGGTGGG
>JAPMOR010024386.1:36113-48249 GCA_026543865.1 Argiope aurantia | reverse complement strand
AAAAAAAAAAAAGAAAAAAAGAAACAACCCTGAATGCTCTTACAGTGGTCGAAGTTGCATTTTCTTCTCCATTTCACTTGCTTTCGAACAAGAAATGGTGACTTTCATTGTAGGGACATCAGTGTCTTTATCGTTTGGTGAATTGTTACGAATGCCATTTTCGATATAGAAGCAGTGGGATGCCGTACGTTATCAAAAGCTTATTTCTATTTTTGATACATTTTATAAAAGTTTTTTTCAAGTATTCCCAATGTTTCAGTATAGTTACTTTTCTCTTTATCTGCAATATAACGTATTCCACGAATAGTTTCTTGTATTCTTCCCAATTTTTCCCTTCTGATTTCTTCTTTTTTTGTATATGAAGATTAGAAAGAAAAATCACTGAACAGTTAAAGCATTCAACTTCGATATTTTTATGAATTTCTTCGCTTTAGACCTCTTGGAGTCGGTAAAACCTTATTTAGAGTTAAATCTAACTGTTTTCTTGTGAATATTCACTTACGATAACTCAAAAACTAAAGCATATAGACAAGTAAATTTGGTACATGGTATATAAAATGGAAAATCTGTATAGAATTTGAACGAATTTAATTCCAGTCTAGAAGATCATCGATGACTCAGATCCACCTGGAAGCGAGAAACTCTGAATGATCAAACGCTGCAAGAGTTTAGTCATCACAGACCACAGTACAACCACTCCCGCAAGAGGCACGTCTCATTATCGGTAGAGGCAGCCACTTAACACCATTTCTCTACCCACCAGATTGGTAAGAATCAGCATCATTTCGGAAGCTTCTCATTTCCATTTTTAAGTGCTGCCCCAACTTCTGAGGGAATGCGAATTTAGTAAATGGAAAAGTTGGGGGTCTGTATATTCGTATGTATGCAAGCATGTTAGCTAAAAAAGGCAACGTACTAGAAATTTGATACACTGGTGTGCAAAACTTAAGCAACAGTTCCAGGACCACCGAAACGGTCTCTTTCCGTGATGTTACTGGGATGAAACCGTGTCCCGACCTCTCTCCAAATCAACTGGCGTTGGGAATCGCTTGTAACATCACGGAAAGAGACCATTTCGGTGGTCCTGGAGTTTCGTCTGGGGAGGCATTATGATGAACGGGTGGACTGAGCTCCACGTTTTCGACAGAGGTTCTGTAACTGGAGATCGTTATTGTCAGGAGGTGATCCTTTCCCATGTGCGTCTGTTCCGAGGTGCCATTGGATCAGACATCGTTTTTATGGATGACAATGCACGGCCACACAGGGCTCATGCTGTTGAGGAGCTCCTGGAAAGTGAAGATATCACTCGAATGGATTGGCCGGCGTGCTCCCCTGATTTAAATCCGATAGAACATGTGTGGGATGTTTTGGGGAGACGCCTTGCGGCACGATTACATCCTCCTGGGAACACCCGACAACTTAAACAGATGCTGATTGAGGAATGGGCACTCTTACCTCAAGAACTGTTGGACAATCTGGTGCTGAGTATGGGGAGACGGTGCGAAGCAACCATTGCAGTAAGGGGAGGGCATATCCCATACTAAGGGACATCTGCTTGCTGTTCTTCCTCTTGGACAGACAATCATGTGTAACGATACTATGAGCTCAATAAAGCCTTTTCTTGTTTGATTCCATACTGTATGCATTGTATTCATTTCTGCGCAACTATGCTTTCGTCACTCTTTCAGAACAAAATGCTGTATCTCATTTCTGAGTTTCATGTCTCTCTGATGATTTCTCGTGAAGTTATGGCAAAAAACATACCTGTTGCTTAAGTTTTGCACACCAGTGTATTATGCGCATAGCTACATTATTGAAACTATATATGTGAATGGAATTTTGAGTGAAATTGTAGTTCTGTGTTTGATTTTGGACTAAATCCGTAAACAGAAGTCTAGGTTTGTGTGTGGAAGTGAACATAATAATACTAAAATAAGAGGCAAGATAAATGAAATTTTACGTTTTAGCTTGACGCTAAACTGTATTTGTATTAAATTTTGGGCAAAATGGATTCAAGGGAAGAAACATTTTTATTCAATTCTTCTCACATATGACGAAACTAAACCAAAAATGTTGCAATGTGAGTATACGATGAAATAGAGAGAAGAATATTCCAGCTGAATTCTATTGAATAATTAAACTATTTTTTGCTATTGTAACAAAAAATAATCATTTTTAGATTTTTGTATTTAATCTACTGATTAACTTCTTGACAGATTTGAACTATACTTGAAATATATATGGAATGATCGTAATTTTAATCTCAAATGAAATTCGTTCAGAGATGTCATAATTCCGTACAAAATTAAAGTAAAATAACTCAATGCCTACTCGCCATTCGGTCTGCGAAACATCGCTCGTTAAGAGACAAATTATTTTTTTCATTACATATTTATTTGCTCTTTAAGAGTATCACTCCTTGTTCCAAATGTACAAGGTATTTGGCTTTATTACCATGATGCGAAACAAGTTCGTGTGAATTGTGCCCCCCCCCCCCCGAACCCCCTTTCATATCCTTTCATCCTCATGTCTTTATATTACTAATATATATATTCTATATACATTCTTTTATAATGCATAACTATATATATTTCAAATAGAATGTATTATCGAAGTTGAAAGTTTCATACATATGTGAGTCAAAGGTTTAAAATGAATAGAATGTTTATAAACATTTTAACAAAGCTTTACATTTAAATCAACAAAAAGAACGGGATGAACAAAGTATTTTTTTTTTATTATTTAAGTTTTATTCCTTTATGCTAGTTTCCTTCACCGATTTTTTTGGTTAACATTTACGGAAGCTTTCTTTCATTTAAATGAGAAGTCTCCTGCCCCTTGATTTAAATGTTTCAAGAGTTACAAGCTTGATCCTTACTAAGCGGCGACTGTTGACTTTTAGATGAAATGACACAGTCGCCAAGTTTGCTCTGCACTTATTTATCTTTTGCGAGAGATCTTCTTAGGGGAGATGTTAATGATGGATTGCATTTAGGATTTTCCCCTTATCATTTACTCTGGAAAGAGTGGGAATCAGATACCGTTTTTTATTTTACTTCTGTCTTATAAAAGAAAACCTCCTCTATTTGGATTTTTGGAAATGGATTAAATGTGTTATATGTAGATTATTTGTGATTATTATTTCATTTTCCTATATGACTATTTAATATATTCGCCTAGAGAACGACTCTATTAGACATTAAACTATGCTTTAGAGTTTCTTTAGTCAGTAAATGCCAATTTTTAACAATTCTGTCTGTGTGCTTATTTATAACCATGAAATAACGTTACATATAATTTATAAATAATTAAATGAACGAAATAAAAATTTAGTCCTAATGCACGATTGTAGCATTTATTTAATTTTGACCTTCACCGTTCAACACAAATTTAGGGCTATGGAAATATATAAGAAAATATCATATTTAAGAAAATGTTTTTAACATGCGAGTTATCACTTGAATTCAAAAAAAATGTTGCATGCTTCAGCTTTAGTATATTTATTTACAGTCACGTTGTCTGTTTAGTTGAGCCATTATAAATGAAATGACCTGAGTAGAAGTTAATGGGGCCATAGTTTAAAATTTTTTAAACATTGTATTATTTTTAGGTTAGCTTATCATCTGTAAATTGCTTGATGTTTCATGACAAAATTATTTAACCTGCTCTACAAGGTAGATTGATAAATCTACCTATAAATCTAGATTTGGAACATATTTATGTTTCTGATAGTAGGTATTCATTAAAAAAGTTATTCAAATTTTTATTATTATCGTTGAATTATTATTATTATCGTTTATTTATCGTTGAATTAAAAATTTACCGACATTTTGAATTTTCCTGCAATATTTTTGGAACATTCTTCCGTTCAAAAACTATCATTCGTTACTCTAAAATTTAAAAATTTGTTTTTAAGTAATTCTTATTTTATTTCTATGCATTTTTTTGTTTAATTTTAATATTTTTCCATCGAAATCAGTTTTAAACACAGTTTTGAAATAAAAATTGTATTTAAAGTTAATATACGCATAAAGTAGAAAGAATACGAGTAATTAAAATGTTTAGACGAAAATGAATATGATATTTTCTCTTTTATTGCTGTCCTCCCGCTGGTGTGGTGTGGTGTGGAGAGGGGGGTGCCAGCTCAGGTGTCGTCCTCGTCATCTGACCGCGGTTCAAAATTTCGAGGTCCGTCCCAAAATAGCCCAAGTGTTGCTTCAAATGGGACGTTCATATAACCAAACCAAACCTTTTATTGCTGGCTAATGCTTTAATATATTTCAAAATATTGGATGTTTCTTTCACATGACAGTGCTTTTCATTAGGTATTCTTTCCGTAAATTTTCCTATATCATAAAAAATTGCTTTCTTTGTACATTCATTTTTGCAACAAAATTTTCGCTTCCGCAATTATTAAGAATATAAGAATTTTGGAATTTATATTCTCTCTGAAAACTGCACGATATAAAAAATCATTACACACAGAATGCAATGACTGTTGCAATCAAGCTAGACAAAGACAAAATAGATGTGTTATTCCTTACACTTTATCCTGTTGGAATGTTTCAGATTGGAGGCCCAAAACTCGTATACCGTTTAAAAAACGATTTACGAGATTATCAAAGATGAAGATCATCAAAATAATATTTTTGAATTTTAAGGTGAAATAAACCTTTATTTTAGTAACCGTCAACATTCAAAATTATATAAATTATTTAACTATTAAATAACAGAGAAAAAAATAGCTATAGAATAGCTGTTTTTTTTTGTAATCTTTGCATATTTTTTAATCAATTTACAAACATGAATTTGGGGCTGTATAATGCATAAGTTCAATTCTTTTTTATCACATATTATGTTATTTCGTATATTTGCTAATATGTTTTTTATTATTACATGATCGTTTATTATTATTTTACAGAATCATATGAAATCTCGAAGAAAGAAACTTCTCTCGTTTTTTTTCATATCAGGCATATTTATGATAATAATTATACTTTAAATCAAATGAAATCCCCCAGTTAGGTGAATAGCTGACTAAACCTATTGATATCGTTGTTTACTATCATTTATACATCTGTAGTTAATTTAACGTTTCATATTTGTAAATTTAGGACATCAGGAGGAAAATGAAAGATCCACTTTCATTCTCTTTCTGATATCTTAACTATGAAAATTCCGCACTTGCGTATGTTTGATCTTAATATTCTATTTTTAAAACATTCAGAATTTAACTATCAGTTAATCTGCATCTTTAGTTCATTTTTCTTTTATAAAGTAGCGTTATCTGTCGATGCATTTAAGGGGGAAATCTGATTTTAATGTTCCATAAAGCTTAGAATAATGAATTTCAAATTTAAGACTAAGCAGGAAAAAATAATTTAAATGAAAAATTTCATGTTTTATTGCACTAAATAAAATGCGCTTTTATTGCATGTATTCTTTTAAGATATATACAAAATAAAAATCTGAAGTCGTGAAAAAATTTGACCTTAATTTAGGAGTTTGACGAATCGTCGTGCTTTAGACTTTCTGGATAAAAAAAAATTGAAATTGAAATTGAAATTATGCTTATGAACATGAGATATGAAAACCATTACAATTAGAAAGATGAAACTTGGTGGATAGTTTGATATAAAATTGTTGACTTTAAAATAATTTTGTATCTTATTCTTTTACAAAATATTTGTGTAATTCTCAATGCGAGCAGGAATCCGAAATGGTCTCGTGGTAAGTTCACCGTCTCTGGGCCATAGGGCTCCAGTTTCGAAACCCGAATTCACTGAAAATTCGTCGTGTATGCATGTTTGATGCTCTTTAAATGTCATGCCGTTGGCCAGATGATACAGTGCTGATGTGGTGTGGCAGTTTGAAAGAAAAAGTGCCAGACCAGGTGCTGTGTTCTTTATTTGAATGGGATTCGCAAATATGAAGTTCGTCCCCAAATATCCCTAAAGTTGTTTTCGGCCGCGGCGATAATAAAATTAAACCTAGTGGATGATTTCAGTAAATAAATAGGCGAAGAATATTGTTCATTTTGATTTTAGCATTCGAAACATTCATTAAAATTGTGTCTCCATTCAGAATTCGGACCTAATGGGGAAAGTAGAGGATGTACAGTTCTAATCTGCATATGCAGTTTCTTTTCTTTTCTTTTTTTTACTATGTAGCGAAGTTAATCACAAAAGAACTATGTAATTAAAATTTATACTATATTCAATTATACAAACGATTGTTGTTTCAATCCTGAGAACGGATGAACAAACTAAAATAAAGACGAACTGAAAAGTTCTGATAAAGTTAATGCCTGTCTTTGATGCGCCCACATAGATATTCAAAAGAGTAGAGTGGTAACAGGCACACAGAAATAGAATTACACTGCTGATCAGTGCTGATTACAATGGCGAAAGTATGCAAAATGAATAAAAAATAAATTGGAAAAAGGAGCATCTCCTGATGAACGGATGTAGCATCCAATTTAAAATATGCTTTAATAAAACTAAGTAAAAATAAGAAAACAAAGAGAGATGACATTAAATGAATTAAATACAACGAGAGAGAACGATGTTAAAAATATCCTCTTGGTACCTGAAATGATAAAAAATATTAAATGAATTAGAATTTTTCTAGATAGAAGATTTTAGTTGAAAAAATCAATTAAAATTTTCCCTTTATCTGAATTTGTTATTCGAACACAATGAAACTAGAGCATTATCTTGATAAATAAAATAATATTTTAAGCTTTCCATTGCTTATTTTCATAAAGACCATTCCAAATCAATCTAATGGGGAAATGAAGCTTACATAAATGAAATTTTCATTTCGATATTTTAAATCAATATTTTAAATATTATAAAAATTCAATATTTTAAATATAATAAGAAATTATAGTAGCAGTTGCTATCTGAAATGACTTGTGAAATAATTTATTATAAAGAAAAAGAAATGATCACTTTTAGAAATTATCTATTACAAAAAAAGGACTACTTTTAGAAATAATACCAAATATTGATGCAAAAAAGTAGTTTCTTTTGGAATTTCTGTTCTTGATGTAGGATCAGAGTCATTTCGGAGTCCCTCATGTTGTTGATAGAGAATATATATATTTTAATCTATAGACTGTATTTTTCATTACACATTCTGTATACAGTACACTCCCGAGTATCCGGTTTGCGACTATTCGGCCTAATTTTCTTTTCTCCTGATTAAGTCAGGAAGGCAATATTGCCAAGACATTGGAAAGGGCCAAAATGCAGAAAAGAGTCATCTATTAGGGGCTTTTTCAAAAACTTGTAAGTTTTGACTCTTATCTTAGGGTTACCTTTTCATATCTGTTTAATCATTTATCAGCGAAAAATAAAATATTTGAGCCAATTTTCTGCAGAACTAGGCCTACGATTTACGTTCATGTTTTGTTTATGTTTCCTGCATTAAAGTTGGCCATTACAGAATTTATGTTAAGATGTGAATAGTTTATATCTTTTAACTTATTTTTTTCGCTAATAAATTCTTGAAGCGGGCAATTCGGTATATAAACATATACAAACTACCAGTAAAGAGCTTTCCATTTTAACCTGGTACATTACCGGTAACTGCTTCTATGATTCACTGGGACGCTGCCGCTGTCACATTCTTTGAGATAAATGGAGGGTTTAGTACTTAATAAGAAGAGAAAAAATACGTCTTATAACAATGAGTTCTGAGTAAAAATTTTGTCTTATGGTATGGGTGGGCACAGAAATGAGTTCATAGAACTCCGGCCTGTCCGGCTTTTTTGTTATCCGGCTACCCTTCCGCCACATTAGGCCGGATACTCGGGATTGTACAGTATTTAATTCTTAAAATATGATGTCTTCCATTTAAAAGAAACATTCTTTTAATGAATGGTTAAAATGGTTAGTACTTTAGAGTCTGCACTTCAAGGCCGTCTTCTTCATTAGGATAGGGAAAAAGATTTTTGGAAGAAAGTATTTCATTCTTCCATGTGATCATAATAGACTCGCTTGCTTCCCCATTTCTCTCATTGGTTTTTTTTATGGTAAGAAATGCAACCGAGTGAAAGTCGAGACGATGTGATTACTTTTCGCAGGAAGAAGGATTTACTCGCGACCACTGACTCCCGTGCTGCGCAGAGGCTCTATTTTAATCATCATTAGGCTTGCCTAACAAATCTTAAGGGTTATTTTAAGCGATAGCGATTTCGTATTGGATAAAAAAAATTATCCTTTTCCTTCCTTTTGAGCAATTCGTAAAATACCCAAGCGATTCTGGAAAATGTAAGACTATATATCTGTTAATCAGTTTGTTTCAGTTAATCAGATTAGCTAGCTAATCTTTACATTAACTAGGGTTATTTGTTAAAATGTGGAAAATTGTTTTATTTCTCAAATTACCTAAGTAATATGCACATTACCTATTAGACACTCGTTAAAGTTAAAATAAGATCTTTGCTTCAACGTTTCTGTACGTTTAAATTAAATATTGTTTATTTATTTTTTTATATCAAAAATGATTAAACGAAGAAGTCAAACAATCGACATATAAGTTGATAGAATCAATCATCCATTCATTAAAAAAATTCAATACAAAGAATCAAGCGATTTAAAATATTATTGAAATGACGGAAATTGAAATAATGTCATTCATTTGTTTTTCGACATCTAAGGAATCCAGTTGGCACAATCAAGCAAACAACGATGTTGATTCATGTTCGTAGAATCCAGTGAAAAACTATAATACAAAGAATCGAACCGTTTAACATATTTTTGCAATTTAGGAAATGACTTTGCGAAATATATGATAAAATGATGTTTATTGATTAGTGCAATTTAACGATTGGAGATTCTTTGAGTTGCATAGCAATTGACTTTTGCGGCAAGTACATCTGTTTGTGGCACATTTACATTTGGAGTCACAATTTCTGAACCCTGTCTAGGAAGGAGTAGGAAAAGGAAATGGGAAAAACAAATTGTTGAACTTAAACGATACAGAAGCTGCTAATGTGCACATTTTCCATACTTTAACGGAGCAAATCAGTTAATATGCAGATTAGCGAGGTAAAGGTTTTCGAGCTTAAACGGAAACATATACATCCATTCCATTTCGGCATTCAGTTCTCTCTTTACTTTGCTAGGTATGACACTTTCCACTAACTGATTTTGCCGAACTTTGATCATATAAAATGTTATTCCCCCCCCCCTTTTTATATTCTCTTATTTTCCCATATTTCAAGATCTTCAAAATTTTTATGTAATTAGATGTTTTTTTATGCGATTATCATCTTTTTCTTTGTAACTATATCTATTTGGTATTTCGCTTTCAACATTGTTAGGTCTGGAGGTTAAGAACTTCGAATTCAAGTACACTGCGATCCATAGCTTATTTCCGATCTTTTTTTTTTTTTTTAATATCTAGTAACATTTTCTATTTGCCTATGCCAAAAATTCAACGGCAATACTGTCAGCCACTATTAGTCAATAGTAATATTTTTTATAATTATTTTTTTCCATGAATGGCAACTGAAATTGTAATAAAAAAGTGTATACTGTGTTCTGCTTGTTACTATTTCAGTTTAAAGCCTGATTTACAAAAAAAATTGATTCGAAATGGATCATTTGAATTTACAAAGCAGCATTTGAATTTACAAAGCAGAATTTACAAAGTGACAAAGAAGCAGCATTTACTATTCCGAACACGAGAAGTTGCAATTCAAGAAATAGATTATAGTTGACTATAGTTTGACAGAATAATTAATAACTTTTAAGGCTTACTGAAAAGCTACTTGGAACGAATTTTCTTGATTAATAGGAAGAGATGTGCGAAGCTTATCCAAATTTATTCATTCTCTTGCAAAATTGATGGTCTCAACAGAAAATGGTGCATGCAAACTCGTTGCTATGACAACTCCAAATGGGATTTATTGTGTATGCATGTATGCAAATTACCTGTGAATGTGCCTTTATAAAATTCTTTTAAAAATGGAGTCTTGCTCTTTTCAAATATATTTCGTGTCTCTTTGGTAATATAAAATCCCTCCTGAAGCTTCTTGTTCAGAAACATAATTTAAAACAGGGGAAATTTTATAAGGTTCCCTAAATCTTTTATTTCAGTTTTAGTCTACTGAAAACAGAACTCCTGCAAAAGTTTATGTTTGTTTTTAATCCTTATATTATTTATTCCGTTTCTTCACTTGATATAAATTTTAAATTGAGTCGGTTTATGATCACATGATAAATTTAAAGCTTTCCGTGGCTGCTTCAAATCTGGAATCCAATGCATATCAAATCGACAAATTTAATCAAAAAATTTAATTATTTATGAGAGAATTTTTTGGGAGTTAAAACCTGTAGTTTTACAAACAAATTTTTTGAGGGAAATGCAGAGTATAGTATCATGAAATAAAATGCTATTTCAATGCACGTTCTTAGATACGAACTAGGACTGATAACATATCTCTATATTTTTTTTATGAAAGTTTACCACGAAGCAAATATTGCTGAGTCGTCAGATTTTTATTTCAGAATATGAAAGTACATGGCTCATCTTTTGTTGTCGTTTTTGATAAGTTGTTAATTTATCAAAGTTTGGCGGATCGTAAGCTAAATTGCTTCCATGATATTCTTGACTTTTTTTTTACTTTTAAGCATTTTAATTCAGCTAATTATTTCACATTTCTAAGGACAGAATTTTTTCAAATCAGTTTTCACACACTTCTATGCGATCTAGAAGATTGAAATTTTATACTCTTTGTATTCTAGATTACATAGTCTTATTTTAATATTTTGAGAATATTTTTTTCATAATGATATATTAAATTAAATTTTTATTTCGTATCAGCACTGCCTTGTAATTAATTTGTTTAATAGTTTAATGATTGCATTAATAGATTCCAAGATTAAAAAATAGAGAATAATAGAAATAAAAATATTTCTGCTTCATATTCAAATAAAAGCGTGCTTTCAAAACTTTTAAAGTTAATTTATTTTTAAAGCATGATTCATTGTATGCAGAACTTGAAGTCTGAGTGATAATTTATAAATGATGTATAATGAAATGCTTACGAAATTCTTTAATCGTTTCTTATCCTTACCTCTAATTTTCTCATTTCTATTACTTAAACTCCATATTTCTCTTTTTAGAAAGATATGCGAGGGTGAAATATGATGTCATTTCTTTTGTCATTGTCATCATTTTTCCTTAATATTCCTGTAATATCAATGTAAAGATGAATATATACAATGATACAGTGTTTTGTAAAGAGGATATTTCAGAAAAAAAATAGAAATATCTAGATATGAAGTCAGCAAGGCTTACAATATTCCTTTTGATATTGTTATCTAACCGCATGTTTTAAGACTTGTTAAGCTACTCATAAAGAATCATTAAAATATGTTACTATTTAATTTGAATTATTACTACAAAAATATAAATAATAGTCAAGCAAATATATTTTAAATATCACAACTGGCCTTCCTCGTATCGTTCAGCGCAATCAGTTAAACTAATTTGTACTTGTAACTGATTAATGTTGTATTGTTATAAAAATTAGCATAACGTAAATTAGCATAATCATATCTTTACGCATGTTTCATAAATATGAGAAATGAATGACTACGATGGCTGATAAAGATTATGAGGAAGTGTTTGCGATTAGATTATAGGACTTTTCTGGATTTAGAGATAAAGTAGGGGAGAAATGTACTATAAAATTTGTACACAAATCTTAAGAATTGAATGTATGCATGTAAATTTATTATATATTATATGAAAAATTTATAACATGTATTCTATTATAGGTACTGAGAACAAAACGCAGTTTAAAACTGTTATTTTAATATTTGACATTTATATTTTTTTTTTGGGGGGGGGGTAAGTATGGATGATGGTGGTTGGGTGAGGAGAACAATTAATAGCGATCTACATAATTAAATGACAGAAATGTTATAGGATAATAAAAAAAAGAACATTTTAAATGACAGAAATGTGATAGAATAAAAAAAGAAGAAAAGAATATCAAGAATCAAAAGAACATTTTAGATGACAGAAATGTGATAGAAGAAAAAAAAGAAGAAAAAAAAATCAAGAATCAAAAGAACATTTTAGATGACAGAAATGTGATAGAATAAAAAAAAAAGAA
>JAPMOR010024386.1:11917-36103 GCA_026543865.1 Argiope aurantia | reverse complement strand
AAGAACATTTTAGATGACAGAAATGTGATAGAATAAAAAAAAAAGAAGAAAAAAAATATCAATAATCAAAAGAACATTTTAGATGACAGAAATGTGATAGAATAAAAAAGAGAAAAAAATATCAAGAATCAAAAGAACATTTTAAATGACAGAAATGTGACAGAATAAAAAAGAGAAAAAAAAATCAAGAATCAAAAGAACATTTTAGATGATAGAAATGTGACAGAATAAAAAAGAGAAAAAAAGATCAAGAATCAAAAGAACATTTTAGATGACAAAAATGTGACTGAATAAAAAAAAAAATCAAAAATCTAAAGAACATTTTTTTTTTACAATTGTTGAAATAGACCAAAATAATTACTTTTGGAGCTTCTTTCACTCTCCCCTGGAATTTGTTCCATACTGCGTCTTCTAAAAATTTTTAACAATATCCAAAATGTCACGATCATTTGTGTTATCTAAATAAATTTTGAATCTTCAAGAACATTAAATTGGTATAACATTTATCAAATAATCCCCAAATGACTCTCATTAGATTATTATCAGTTATATTTCCAATCTTTAAAAGTTGCATAAAGCGCCTGATAAAATATTTTTCCTAAAAACTTTTCGAAATATCTTAAAATAAATAAGAATATAATTTTTTAAAATTGCATTTTCTACTTTCTTTTTTTGTGAATATTTTTTTTGAAAATATCTCTCAATTCAACAAAACTAATGTTAAAAATGAATTTAATAGACACAGCTCAAAGTGTGAAATTTAGAATGATTTGTTTGCACTGAGATTAAATAATTCATCTGACATCTTGAAAGTATTTTTGCATTAACTGATTAAGAATTCTTTTATTTTTATTCAGCAATAAATTCTAAGGATAGAAATTTTACTCACAGCACAGTCACAGGTATGTGAAAGATCCCCAATGAAAAAGGGGTGTTGTGTAATGTGAGTGTCATTTTCATATGAGCTAGAAGTCAGACTTCTGCCATCGGGTGCTCAGGGGTTCTTTACCCTCTGAAGCTACTCCACACCATCATCATCATCATCAAATGCTAATTTCTAAGCTTTAGCAAGAACTTTTGTTATGTTCAGCTTTTGTAGACTTTTAAGATTTTCAACTTTCAAGAACTTCTCAACTTTAACAAATAACTAATTGGTCTCTTAGTCTGCTCTACATTTGTAGAATGGACGCATAAATGACGAGTCTGACTCGCGTATCGAATTACTGAATTTTTTATTTTAAATCTGTATTTAAGTGAAAGTATTAAAATACTTTCATTTAAGTACAGACAGTATGCTTCAATATCTCAAATGCTCTTATTTTATTATAGGAATTAAAAGAATAATAATTATTTCAATTTAGATGTGTGATCTAATCACGAAGTTAAGTAGATTTATAAGCCAAGGGTTAACGAACTATTCGCAAGAAACACATGACCAAATAATGAATAGTTAAAAAACACACACATAGGAAGAAACCGTCTTAGGTGCAAAATTTATAGAATTATAGACAATTAAAGAAGCAGGAGGAATAACAGACACAATTGGAAGCAAAAAGACTCCTAAGGACAGCAGCGAACTAAGGACCAGCCAAAGATATGAGAACCGAGAATGAGAATAATGAACTTTTTTATACCTATGAATGGTTTCTAGAACAGAGTTTAGGAACTTGAGTTGCATAACCTTTTTGCACTTCTCATCGCTCTACAATATTGCATTCTTTATGAATTACTTTTGTAATTTTCGTCATGAACATCTGTCAAAAAATAACCAGTATTTTGACAATAAGTTTAGAGTGCCTGTGTTAACCAACGTGGGATATGTATTATTGATATTGTTACTAAATTTCTGCCGGGGTTCGTTTGGATAGTGGAAGTGATATGGTGTAAAGAACGCTCAATCAGCAGGCGGCAGTAGAAAATAAAACAACGACGTTTATTTACACAGGACAGCACAAAAACGATAACTATATACAGCATAGAGACGACTATCTTCAGCCGAGACGTGTAACATACACAGCAGCATACAACCAGAATCTACTGCAGACAGTAGAGCACAGCTCAGTTCAGCACGAGTTTGACTCCGTTGCTGCTCACCGTCTTTTCCGCCTACTCCGCTCTGTCACTTACGACTCCTCCGCTCCGTCTTTGGACTTTACTTGCCTGCTCTGGCAGCTGTGGACCCTTTTATAGGTCTCAGGAGGCGGGGCTAGAAGCCTCTCAACCAATCAGGAACGTTCGAGGCGTATCTCGGTTCCTACTGGACGGATCGGGAAAATTCTCGAGGTTTCGGGTATTATCCATTTTGGCGCCAAAGTCGCCAAATTCGCCGCCAAGTCACCAAATGGTCGCCAAGTTTGTCGCCAAGCTCTGGGACCACCGACGCACACCTGGACGCCGTCTAGTACCGATGACTTTAACACTTTCTTTCCGAAGATGGAACAAACTATGCTGGGAAGCCGAATTGCAGGTTTGTAACAATATCAATACAAACTAAGGTAGTAAAGAATGATGTGATTTTTGTTTTGCATTTTAGAAAGCAAATTCGATTTTTTTTTTTTTTTGTATATAGCGAATATTTATTCAGTTTGCAAGAATCATTTGAGAACAGATTATGTCATTAATGAATCTAACTAATTACATAACTGTGTATGTGCATTGGTGTTAACATAACTGTGTTCTATAATTAGTTAAGTGTTAACTAATTACATAACTGTGTATGTGCATTGGTGTTAACATAACTGTGTTCTATAATTAGTTAAGTGTTAACTAATTACACAACTGTATTATATTAAATTGTTTCTCACATGCGGATTGTAATCCTCAAAAATTTGTTATCAAAATTTTAATCAATTTTAAAATTAAAATTTTTTGGAATTATGTCTTTCTGTAAACAAAATCATTTATAAATGATGTACACCAAAGAGATGAAATTTAATATGTGATTTTTACAGCAAATTTGTGGATCTCCATCAAGTTTTAGACGAAATGTATTTGAGGGAAGTTTGCCAGTTTATGCGGCAAGTGAATAGGACAATTTAAAAGTACACGGAGCTAGATCGAGGAAATTTGACTCAGTTTTCCCACCAGAATTATAAATCTGTATCAGATTGTAAATGAATATGGTCAAAAAGCTTTAAATCTGCTTCAGTTGTAAAAGCTTCACTATCTATTGGATATATACGAAATTAACATTTAAAATACATACTTTATTATCTGCACTACCCTACAAAGCTAAGTGCATAATACGGCATATTGTGTAAATATGCAAGAAAAAACAATTCTGTTCATTCATTGCAATAATAAATTCTGAGACAAACTATGAAATCTATTTCAGGCTTTTTAAAAATTCTCATAAACATAATATTCTTGTCCTTTTTTTGTGCTGTTATACAAGCTTTCTTCAAAATAATGATTATCTCGGCTTTCTGCTCCTTTCCAGATTTTTGTTGTCTTAAATTTCATCACAAAGCATCGGCAATTTTGAGAGTCCTGTTATTGCGAAGAGGCTTCTTAAAGATTCTAATTAAAAACAGATGTCTGGAAAATAAATTACTTTATCGCGAAACTGTAATCAAAATCCCTTTGAAAAAAGACCCTTTATTGACCTTTAAGATCATAAAATTGTTATTAAACTAGAATCTAGTTTCAGGTAAAACTAATTAGGAAGAAAACCCTCCGTGATAAATATTTTCCCCATCTTTGATGGCCAACAAAGAATTTTTATGAACGAAAAGCTAACGAAGACAAGAATAGCGAGAATTTAGAGAATTTACTTTTTGTGTTCAAAAATAAATTTTCCATTAATTTCGAATGCAAGTAGCGAAAAAAGCGAATCCATTTCAGAGTCTCTTTTTATGGTGTCGGAATGTAAGACCTTAGAATTTCAACCAGAAATGATTAAGAATTTCCGCCGGAAAAGTTGAAAAAATTCAAATTTATTTCTTAAAAATCTTATTAATCTCGGAGAAAAACAACAGCAGAATATATCGGAAGTTTTTTTTTTTGTTTCAGCTGAATAATGAAGTATGCTGTGTTCTTTTTTCCATCATTGTACTATTAATAGAATTATTTTCGATTCTCGATACTTTATCATTTAAGTCAACGGAATTTCAATTACGGAAACTTTCATTCGATGTTTGGCCCAGTAGATTGTCAAAAGTGTTTTAGTTATATTAACGTTCTATTTTTAAAGCACCATGAGGGCTATTTCGGGACAGACCTTGTCATTCTGAACCGCGGTCAGATGATGATGAGGACACCTGAGCTGGCATCCCACTCTCCAAACTCCTGCACCACACCCGCGGGAGGTTGTTTGGCCTCAATGGATTTAACGTGCACCAGGCCCGTTTACAAGACGATTCTTCGGTGGGATCGGATCTCGAACCTAAAACCCTCCGGTTCCGAAACCAACACCTCTCCACCAGGCCACCACGGCCGGCAAATTATTGAAAGAAATATAAGATAAGGTGTATAAGAATTATCTAAAAGAGATATGACAAATTTCTCATTCAATTTTTACTGCATCGTATTCTAATAACTGAAAGTAATATAATCGTCAAAAAATTCGAACTCGAGATTTTGAATAAACACATTTCAGACCTATTTGAGTCCGAAAAACCTGCTCTTAGCAAAATGTCTTTCTATCTGCCTGTGAACACGGTAAATCAAAAACACCTTGAGCTAAACTACTGATAATTATTATATGGTCTCTAATCTATTCCAAATTTGCAAATTCTATCAAATTTTGGAAGAAATCTATTCAAAGGAAATCTATCTATCTGGTTGTTCGAATATAAGGGATCGAATGTATTGAAATCGATAACTCAAAAACGCAAAAAGAACCCCGTAGAAAATATACATAGTTGAACAAAATCCGTCAAATGATTGACCGGCTACCAGTCAGTACTTTCGCTTCCAAGTAAATGCAATAAATAATAGGTACAATTACATAAAAAAATATAATTCATATGTTATCTTGTGACTGCAGCTGCAGTTTGATGTGCAGTTTGATGAAGTCTGGCAAAAAGATATCCAAAATACATATTTTCGCTATAAGAATCCTAATTCACATCAAAGATCTATGTTTCTTAACCATAATTAATCAATGTCAGTTAGTAATAATTTTAATTAGTAATAGTTTTGATTGTGTAATTTTTTCTTTACTCTTTGTAGTATCCTATTCATAAAACAAAATAAGAATTTAGTGGATATAAGCTGCCACAAAGAAAAACAGCTTATATGTAAATTCTTTAACATCAGCATTGCAATCTATAAATCACATGCAATCTTATATTTTTATGGTTATTACATGTATTTACACGTGCGATCGTTTTTTATCAGATTGTGTAGATTTAGTGAATTTCGAAGTGCTCTTATGAATCGATGTTTCACAAGAATCTATATAATGGAAGGAGTTACTTATGTTTGTGTGCGTGTCTGCGATACCTAGAAAAATTTGTCTCACGTATAGTCACGTCACGTATAGTATAGGAAGTTGGCACATAACTAGTCGTAACACTGACGCAATGCAACTTCAAGTCCGTATTTTAAAATTTAATATATAAATTTTTTTGTTAGGACGATTTTTAGCACATTTGGGCAGAAGTATTGCCCTTGATGATTCTAGAAATAAATAATTCTCTATATAACCAGAAAGTAATAATAAATGGAGTCCTAATGAAATATGTTTTGAATCTCTGACGTAAATGAATGAATTTTGTAGAATTTTTTAAATAGTAAATATTTTTCTTAAAAATTGTGGAGAATTAATATTCGAACTAAACTCTTTATCTTTTTCAAATATTTTGAGCCATTATTCGAATATTTCTTCTGATTAAAAAATTATCAGAATACTTTTATCCATTGATTCTTTTTAATTGTTTTCCTGATAGTTTAAAAAAAAACTCTTTCCTGATTCTCTGTAGGTAACGAGGACCCGCAGAATATACTGTTTATTTCAGTATTCTGAAACGACCACTTTGTAACGATTCTATTTTATAAAAGGGTGACACGAGGAAAGATGTGCTCATTTCCGGAATTTATTTTATTGTTAAATGCAAATATCTCCTTTTCTCTTTCCTCTCACCCCTATTTTGCTGAATTAAACCCATTCTAATGCATGCGAAAAAGCGCGGAGGGTTTTAAAATCCATCGGCAAACAATAAGTTTACTTACTCCCTCATTTGTAAGGAGCCAAATTAGAAAAACATCATAAAAGAAACAATTTTGTATAGTTTTAGTGACGATAATATTGTTTATAGCAAATTTTCTGATTTTATTACCTGTCTTGCCTTTTTTATATAGTATCTGCATTTTCAGTTATCTGTTTCAGTTTGTATATGATTTATTTTTAAAATTGAATTTCAATTTCAAAAACAGCTTTGAAGTGTCTGATGTAACTTCTTTCTCAATTTAGGTCGCATACATGAGAAGGATTAAAAATATTTAACTGATTAAAATATTCCTTTTTGAAAGCAGAATTGCGGTGCTCTAGAGTTAAGGTTTAGAACTGGGGAGTTCTAGGCTCTAAATTTGATTTAATTAAAGATCTGCTGGATATATAAGTCTAATGCAGGGTAAATTTGATTTTGTAGGTCAAAAATCTTCCCACTGTTATTAAGAGGTAAAGAAAGATTGAGGTGACTCTACAGCAAAATTACGAGAACCGTCTCCAAGTAACCTTCAAACTGCTTGAAAAGGGAACTATTATATAATTTAACTAAACTATAAGGGCTGTCCAAATGAAAAGTGGATACTTGGGATTGATTCAGGATGACTGCAGCTATAGCAGCGTCACCGAACAGGGATATAAGGGGCGGTAGGAGGTATACACTGCATGCGGTATTCAACTTTGAAAGCTGCTCGGGGTAGAGGAAATGAATCGAAAGTAAAGTCGTGCTATATGCATCCAGATCGGAATAACGCGTGGTAGTACGATTTCTGATTCTTCGATTCCCATGGACCATTCTTGATTGATTTCCTGTCCCAAGGGAACACTATCAAATCAACACATTACAGCAATTCTTTACGGAACTACGAAAAGCAATAAAAAGTCCAAGCCTTCTCACACAACAAATGATCCTTCTTCATAACAATGCCCCCTCACAAACCTAGATGACCTTAAAAAATTCCGTTGGAACATCCGCCCTATAGTCCGGATTTGTCACCCTGTGATTTCCACATCTTTGGGCCACTTAAGAGAGCATTAAAGGAGACACTTTTCCATTCGTTCGACTAAGTAAAGGAAGCTGCTCACGACTTCCTCAGATATCAATCACCATTTTTCTACATCAAAGGCATAAACCTGCTACCTAAACGATAGGATCTGCGTCATGGCGATTTATTTTGATTTTCAATAAGGATATTCTTTTCATATAACTTATCCATCTTTCATTTAGGCAATCCTTATATCTGTGAGAGTATAGTGCAAACATTTCTCAGATAAAAATATTTGAAAGAAATTCTGACATAATTTTTAAAATAAGGACAAAAAATAATAGCCAAAAGGCTTTCAATGCATCAGCTTATTTTACATATATTTGGAAACACTGGAAAAGACATATTCAACGTATTCTAGGATTTAGTTGAGATATCAACGGCGTATTTTGTGACACACAAACTTGCGAGTTTCTGTCAACACATGAATGTTGACAGAAGCAATCACACTTCGAAATGGTATGATAAGATGAGTTTAGAATTTTGAACTTTCTATCTGCAGATAATATTTATCGTCAGTCGAAAGGAAATGTCTGTTTCGACGACATCTGAAGGTGAGACGATAAAGCATTTTTATGTTCGTGTTGATAAATAACCAGATTTTTCAAACCTTGAATATTAGTATAAATTATGCTGCTAAACTGGGTTAATTCGAATGTTTTTAAGTCAAGTTCGTAAAAAAGTCGAGTTTTTTTTTATTCCTGGAATCTCTGTGACCTTAATTGTTAAAAAAAGTTGTCTATGAATCGAATTTATTTTTGATTATTCGAAGTCTAAAATAAAAATCATAAAAAGAATGCTTTTATTTCAAATTTGTTATAATGAGTTAAAGATAATTTCCATGCTTTGCATTCTCAGTAGTCTTAAATGGATAAATTTTTAATTCCCTTAAATGCCTTGAAAGGAAACCTTTCAAAAAAAGCAATGAAAATTTCTTACTTTTTAAAATTATGTTGAAGTCATTAAGACATGAATTATATTATAATTTATATTTTGAAATATAATCTTTCAAATATTACATTCAAAATGTTTTATAACGTTTGATTCTTTAAACTATAATTTGCTGAAATTATTTTTATTAAAAATATAAATATTTTTAAAAATATTACTTTATTTATTAAAATTATCAATTTGCTTATTGATATATTATGCATTATTTATTAAAATTGTAAGTATAAAATATATTCTCTGTCATTTTAAATTAAAAAAAATTTCCTTTATTTTAGACTCTGATATTTCATATCTTGAATAGATGGAATTTTTATTGTGAATATAACCGTTGTAAATAAGCTAAATTCTATTGTAATTTCAATAGCTAGTTTAACCGGTAGATCTTTATGCATTTAAAATGTCAAAAATCGTTTTCAAGATACTGAAACAAATATTTAAAAAATATGTATGCGTGTATAAACAATTCTAACAATAGCTTTCAAAAGCTGTTGTGTTAATGGATTTTTTTTTGAGAAAGATGTACGGAAACAAATTATCTATGAAGAAATAAGTAAGAATTCGAATCGCTTTTCCAAAATATTGTGACATGATTATGTTTAAATTTTCGTTCGTCTATCCTATCTTCATTGAGTTTTATCGCATCAGCTGTTGCATCCTTTGCATAAGGTTTTTAATTCAAGTAATTTACAGGTAAAAAAAATAACGAGAAATTTATAGTCAATCACATTAACAAAAATGCTTTAACAACTTGCTGTGTTTTTATATACGTGAAAACATTTGCTAGTAATAAACTTAAAACTCTGATATTTATTTTTATCTCAGTTATTATATTTAGCTATTGGTGTGAAACATTTATACTGCTTACTCCCAATTTTGCTATTTTGTTCCTAATAATTTTATGAAGGAAAAGTATTTTTAAAAATTGTATTTGAAACGAATTGTTTTAAATACTTAAAATTGGAAACAACTGCACGGAAATGGATTTAATCCTTTATAAAAGGTAACTTTGTTTTTGAATTTAAAGGAAGTGTAACAATAATTTTTCTACGGTAGTATATCTGAAGTGAAAGAAGAAAAACTTTAAAATTTTAGTTATTTTTAACTTGATTAGAAATATAACTAAAATTTTGAGAGATCTTACTTACTTTCTTCTTTCGGTCGCCACAGAATATCCCCGAACTTGGAATCTCTAGGATTCCCTGTCGGTTGAAAGGATATACGTGGGAGTATTTATTAAGATAAAAGAAATACACATAAAAAGACATAAAATATCATCAATACACATAAAAAGTAACTATATACAATATTATAATGATGAAAGAGGTGTTCGGTGGGGAGCATGAGTAGATGAAATCTATTGAAGTTAATATATTGGTTGAGAAATGAAACGAAAATTTATACTGGGCTTGGGTCTGGAGAAATCAATTCCTCGTTCTCTTGTAGGAACCGCACAATATTTCTAATTTTAACCTTGGACATCTTGTTTCTCATAACGTTGGTCCACCAGATATTTTCTAGGTCGTGGGTGGGTTTCTTGAGATGGAAAGATGTGGTGAGAGGGCAGCTAGTGGCATAATGAAGGAGATCGCCTACTTCGCCGCAGCCACATTGATCAGATCCTTTAATATTGAATATCTTTAAATATGAAGGGAAAGGGCCATGGCCAGTTGCAAAGATAATGTCAAGCCTATTCCAAGATGATGGGTTAAAGGACTCTTTTGAGATGATTTGATGGATGTTTCTGCCAGTTGAGCCATTGTCCCATTCTTCTTGCCATCGCTGTAGGCTCAATTCATTTACAATACCTTTCAGATGGCTTCTAGAAGCTGGGTATTGAACGGGCGTACCTGCAGAAATGGCCTGTTTGGCTAGGGAATCTGCAGCTTCGTTTCCGTTGTGGCCTACATGTGCTTTAACCCATCCTAACTTGATAGAAGGTTGGTGAAGCAGAATGGCTTGAATTTCCTGAACAATTGGGCTTGAGGTGGATAATGAACTGATCGCTTTTAAGCTGGATTCGCTATCACTCCATATTTTAGCGTTATGATCGTATTTGCTATTCCATTTACATGCTTCCTTAATGGCCAGCAGCTCTGCTTGAAAGACAGAATTCTTTTCGTTCAGTTTGCCGAGCCACTGATGAGTAATTTGTTCGTTTTGGAATACGCAGTAGGCAAAGCCGGTTTTTCCCTCGATTTTGGATCCATCTGTAAAAATATCCGTCTTTTTTGTAGGTTGGAATTTCTGTTTGAGGGAAATCATGTCCTCAAGAAAAAAGTTTGAGGGGAAGATTTTTGTGCGAAAGCATTTCATCTCGAAGTTCTCGATCTTATCTTACTTACTACTCCGAGATGTAATTATGTGCCTAATTTGGAAACATTAGATTTAGCGATCTATCTTTTACAACTGTACCGATTATTTTTGAAGTCTATATACATTATTATGTTAAAAATTTCGATTGCTTATTTTAATATCTAATCTCGTATTCAAAGAGCTACCATCAAAAAAGAAGTATCTTACGAAATGAATCATGTTTATGACCGAATTTCGTTTCGTTCATTTAATATCGAAAGTAAAAAAGCGCATATATTCGTAACGAATCCGCTAACTTAATAAATTAAACCGATTCTATTTTGTTCGACACATGAGTTTGTTTATTTCAAATGCATCCTTTGCAGTTTCTCCTATTCAAAGAGAAAATCAAATGCCCTTCAAAGATTCGGAAATTCGAAATTTATTCGTTAAAGATTTGAGTTGTCGTGTTCTTCGAGATTTTGATGAATCTTTTGGTTTTTATACCTTCCTGAGTCAGATTAAAAAAAATAATCCTATATACATGTGAATACAACGATTCAAAAGCGCAAAGGGTAGTCAAATAAATTCACTATATGATCTTTCTATTAAAATGTGACTTTCTAGGAAGTTCTAGACGAAATCTGTCCAACCATATGCATGCGAATACGGAGTTTAAAAAGATCCAAGGACCTGAATAAATAAATTTGTCATATGAATAAAAAAGTTAAATTAAAATATAAGTAAAATTGCATTACATTTTGAAGCAAAACTGTCAAAAGATAAACTATTTATCAATCGAACAGTTCATACATGTAGGAACGTATTAATGTACAATCCTTACACCAGAATTGTAAATCTGCGTCTAAATTTGCACTAAGTATTCCCGTATGTATGAGAGTACGATAACAATAAAACGCAATGTAAAGAAAATTTAGAACAGATTTTCGTGTCAAAATTGCTCTTCTGTATGATACAGTGCTCTAATGCATCTGGTGATATGAAACAAAAGGTATCAATCTAATGGTCAACATACATTGCATTTTTTTCAAAGTAATCTTTTTCTTCTCCAATGTTTTCCTACCAACGTTTTTTCTGATCATCAGAGATATCCTTAAATCGTTTTTATGAAACCCTTTTAAAATTCGTTAAGAGTTTCTTTTAAAAATTTAATGTACTCAAAGCAATTGCCATAAAGAAGCAATTAAAACCGTGGAAATAAGAAGTTATACGATGCCATATTAAGTGAATACGAAACCTATGGACAGTATTTCTGTCAAACATTTACATACTATGACTGCACTGTGAAAACATACATAATCTCGGTGCTAAATCCATAAATTATTTTGCCTCAAATTTTGTTGTTTCTTTGTAAAAATTTATTCATTAATGCTTCTAATTGTTAAGTGATAACTCCAAAAATGACAAATCTCTGAGATGATGGAAATGATAATGATTGGACGAAGTGGCTGGTCCTTCAAAGCGTGACTCGTCTATAATGGCGTCTATAAGGACTCATCTATAAGCGTGACTCATCTATATTATATTCAAACACTCTTGTTTTTGATAAGAAGTTGTTTTTAAAGGTTTTTAGGAATATTTCAAATATTTTTCACACAAAAATTGTTTTGCGTAAATAAATTTAAATGCATATTCTTTACTCGTATACATTCGCCATTTTGGAAAATAGACTAAGTTAAAATTGTTATCTCATTAAGAACAACTTTGTTCTTAGATAAAATAAAATAAATTCCTGTCTGTTACTAGATGTATACAGAAAACATGAAAACATTTGATAAAAATTTGGAGATGAATTTGCTTTGGACATATTTTAAATGAAGTATCAATGTTCACAGTAATAACTCAGTCAAATAAGTCCAAAATGTCTACTCGATTCTCTTTATTCTGGAAAACAAAAGTCCGATCAAAATGCATCAGATTGTGTAAATAAATGCAAAAGTCTAGAAGAGAACATTCCCGCTTGTTTGATTTCATCCTTTCATGTAATCAGAGTTCATAAAGAGCTTTAAATTTTACTAAGCGTTGTGCTACATAAATTGTTTTCCGTAAAAAAAAGGAGCCATTTTCTATTTATGATAGCATTTACTTGATACTAAGCCTATCATTAATCATTTTAATTCTTTGCACTATTTAAGAAGGGCTTCACTTTGAAGTGTTATTTGTATGTTTTTTTAAATTTTGATCATTAAAAATATTTACATAATGATTAGAAGATGAAGAATCCATTTTCGGGGAAATTCAACTTCAAACAATTATATATATTTATTTTTCGGAGCATTGGACAAGTCCTTGAATTAGGGGAATAATTATGCATCGAATTGCTCAAAGGGCTAGTTTAAATAAAATTTTATACACATCCTCAATAAATTGGAACATGATATCTTCCTTGCGTCATATATATCTTATACTGTAAAATTTAATGAGAATAATTACAACAAATATAATAAAGAACGGCCATTATAATGCAACGTATCATGTTTTTTTTTCAAAATCGAAGATCATGTTATTTGAAACTAAATACTAATATGTATCAGAATCTTAAAATATTCTAGTGATAATCAGCTTTTAACTTTTGATGTTTAATATTCAGTCGATGCCACGAAGTATTAAATAAGTATCATTTAAGCGCAAGGACATCCTATTATGCAAATTGGAGAGTAAAGTATAATGGTATTTCATTACGCGTTTTTTTGTAAACTCAGGGTAACGGTCATTGCACTAAAAAAGAACCAAGGTAAACGCAGAATGGTTTCCGTCTTAGTTTACATGCTACATGCTATTTTATAGTTGTATTTAGAAGAAATATGTTTAGAAGATCATTAAAAAAACTCTTTTTTATTTCAAAAGTTGTCTTATTATACTAAGAAACATTTCTTTTGTTCTTTTGATGAAATTAAAAAGGAAAAGAGCATCTTACATTATCATCATTAATTTTAGGAAATCTCGAATATATCCCATCAACTATTTGGTATACTTATGCATAGAATTGAGCGATAGAATTTTCACTTTGTATATATTTAAATTACTGTAAGCGTTTTAAAAATTATTTTATTTTGGAAATTTGTTGCTAATTTTTCGTCTTATAATTTAGTTATTATTAGTTTAATTTATAAATTTTATTTAATAATAGGGAAACTGTTATTTGAAGTTGTTTTTTTATATCATACGAAAATTGAAAAAGTTAAGCATTTAGTTATGCCAGTTCAGTTACTAAATTACTTCATTTTAGTTATCTTGAAATTTTATATGAATTATTTTAAATTATTTATGGTATAACATTTATACTAATAAATATATTTAATATTTTGATTGGACATGAGTGGTCAGCATGCAGAAAAATGTGCAAAATAATTTAAAAATGAACGTAATCTTTGCCCTTCAAAATGAATTGCAACAAATGCGTTAAAAGCTTCATACAAATACGAAGTTTTTGTTTTTTATATAGCTTAAAAATTCTGTGAAGTATGGGCTGAGAAAAAGTACTCTTGCCTATAAAAAAGAAAAAAGAAACACGTTTGCTTATAAGTACGTCGTAAATAGTGAAAAATAAAAAAAAAGTATATTACAATGATAATATTAATTTTATTTTATTTATTATAGCCTCTATGTAATTAATTATATTTCAATACCAATTTCAGAAATATAACTAGCATTACTTTATAAAAATAATTTAAACTTAAAAATTACAAAAATAAGTATTAGAAAAAATTTGCGTAGAAATATGGTAAAATGTTATTCGCAAGTTAAACATTAGTTTTCTTGCTAACGCTTATTTAATGCAATTAAATAAAATATTCCATTTTATTATTATGGAAGATAAATTGAGTTAAAATTGATTTGATAGGAGAAATCATTACTTTTGAGAAAAGAAGATTATCTTAAAGGTAAGGAATGAAGACAAAGCTCGTCGGGAAATTGGCAAGACTAAGAATTAGCAATAATTAGAATTCATCGGAATCTATTATTTCAAAGCTGCGTAATATATTTTCATTTAAGCTGATATATCTTGAAAAAGAGAAACATCTTAATTATAGTACGCGAAGAATAAATATTGTATAATTCTGAAAATTTTAACCTCGAAGTTTTTTGAAGAATCTCCAAATTTAGCTGTCCCCATATTTCCTCCCCCCCCTCAAAGGAATTCTATCAGTTTGACTGTAAATAAGAATAGGATACATCTGAACAAAAGACAGGAATGGAATTCGGTGAGAGGTCATAATACCAAAATCATGAATCTGTAATCAAAGTTTGGTCGAAATCCCCAAAAATAATAACCCCATTTGTCTGTTAGTTAGTGCATGACTTTGTGGAATTTTTAAATGACTAACGAGCAGTCAGAAAAAAAAATTGATCTTTTAGATCGAAATAACACCAGGATAGTTCATTTTATTTTAAATATGTTTATTATGCAAATAAATTAAATTATTATCCCATTATATATAATTATTTTAACTTATAATTTTCTATGGATATTTTTAAAATTGTCTTTCGATATTGTCTAAATCGTTACAAGTGAAAATAAAGCACGTGGCAAAAATAATTCAAAAAGATTGATCCAAAAATTCTTAATTATTATTATTATTTATTAAAAATAAGTACTTTAGTAATTATTTTTATAATCCAGCATTAATTGTATTTCTTTATAACCAAACGGACATGAAGCCGAAAATTTGATAAAAATTGTTTAATAAGTAATTATTACACCGTCCGAAAGTAATTAGAAAGTGCCTAATTAAACTATTCATGAATTATTCCCAAACAGTGTAAAATTTTGAGTTTTTTCAGTATTCGAACCACGATTTAGTTAGTCACTGCAGTTGCCGCCCTTTTAGCTGAATGAATAACGTTAGTAGTTCTGCTTATGGTCGAGCTGTTATCTTTATCGTAACGATTGTAATATTATAAATGTTATTCAAGCACCTGCTGGTTTAACTGCGAAACACGCTACTGTAAATCTAAACTAGACACTATTTCATACGATTTGAATTAGGCCGCGGTGGCCTGGTGGTAAGGTCTCGGCTTTGGAACCGAAGGGTTTCAGGTTCGAGACCCGATTCCACCGAAGAACCGTCGTGTAAGAGGGTCTGTTGCACGTTAAATCCGTCCTGACCAAACGTCCTCCCGCTGGTGTGGTGTGGTGTGGAGAGGGGGGTGCCAGCTCAGGTGTCGTCCTCGTCATCTGACCGCGGTTCAAAATTACGAGGTCCGTCCCAAAATAGCCCTCGTGTTGCTTCAAACGGGACGTTAATATAACTAAACTAAACTAAACTAAACTATACGATTTGAATTGCGGACAATTTAACCATAAACATTCATTTGTATAAAGCCTCAACAAAACGAGTCAAACTGCATTACGCTCGGTGATTACGAAAGTCAAATGATGTAACCCTCTTTTTAATCCAGTGCTTTATAAAATCTAAATTATTATGAAAATTCCTGAAATTGATTATCTCTGTGTGTATTTATTCATCAAAGCCTTTAGAGAAGAGTTCAATACAAATTTATGAGGAGACAAAAATTACAAAATCTCTCATGGGAACAATAAAAAAAAAATTGATAGATATTGCAACAACCATTATTTAAGTGGTTTTAAAGAAAAGAGTGCGTTGCTATTTTAAAAGAATTTTCATATTCCAAAATAAAATCACTTCTTAGGAAAAAGACGCCTTTTATAATAGTGTTATATATATACATTAACTTTCGATTAAACGAGTTGAAAGAATGTTCATAAAATCGAAAGTCATGAATTGTATTATCAACAATATTTAAAATTTGATATTGTATTTGAAATTCTGCTTCATAAAACATATTTTTTCCACGCTGAACCAATTCACTCAAAGGGTGCAGACTTAAGGATATTTATTTAAATGTAAAGACTCCATCTATATAATCCAGTATATGTTGCTTAATGTCTTTATTTTCTTATTTTGTTCGGCGTTTTTTTGCCAGTGAAATTCTAATCTTTTTTCAAAAATAAACGTTAACAAGCCCTTTGTCGGTGTTAACCAGTGTTGGTACACATCCTATTTCAACAGTCTTATTCATAGGGTGTGACAGAAGTAATGAAAATGAAGTCACATTTGTTATCACCTAGCAACTATGAGACGGGTATTCGAATGCCCTGGTCACTAGTTTCTAATCTATATTCTTAGGCAGCATTCACAAGAGACCAATTATTACGCTCAATAGAAAGTCACACCTACCTCCAGAAGATCACGTGACCTCAATGGGACAATGACAAATTGTTGTCCTGGTGAGACAACTATTTTTCATTGGGCTTTAAGCCCTTGCTTATAAAACTGCAAAAGATAATATATTTTATAAATCGAAATAGTTAAAATCAACTAGTTGGCAATCCTACATGTCGCCAACAGATGCCGATAAGATTGTTAGATAAACAATGCAATGAAACCAATATGACCGTAGTTAATAGGCACTGGTCGCTTAGCATTCGTTGACAATATAAAGGAGAAACAGTCAGAGGATTTAAACCAAATGGAATTTTTGATATAAGACGTTTGTGTTTTGAGAAATGATATTTAAGGAACGTAATGAATAACAAAAATTTCTTAACAGTTGCCCTTAAGACGGTATAAACAAGCCCAAGAACATTAATCTGTTTGATCTTAAAATTGATAAATCGGAGTTTTCATACATATTTTAGTTAACAAATATGACTGCAGTCACTTTCGGTCATTTTTGCTTACCAATTTTGCTTAAAAATCCTATTGTGCGATATTTATTAACATATAATTTAAGAGTATACGTTACTATTTCGCACATATCAAGATGATATCTATTCTTTGATATTTTTATAACTAATTTTTTCTGAATTTTTTTGTTTAAAAATCTGTTGTTATGACGTCAAAAAGATTGAGGTATTTACAACTGGATAATTGTAAGTATCTCACAAAGGATAATTTTATTTATTACTGATTTAAATAAGCGTACCGGAAATTTTTTTTTTATTTTACGCATTGAAAAATGAATGACATCTCTTCAACAGAAATGGATTATCTGACATCTTATTTATAGTTTAGCGAAAAGAAAAAAAATATTTGATTGATTTATACCCCTTCTTGTAAATTCTTTTGTATCAGAAAAAAATGTAATTGAAAAATAATTTGAAACACCTAATATTTAAAAATTTATCAAATTATACACATGAATGAATTAATTTTATTCGTATTAATTAATTTATCGTATGTAGAGTTTATATTTTTCACTACTATTTTCATCTAAGCGGACTCAAAAAATTGAACATAAAGCGCAAACATTTAGAGGATATAATGTATAATTATTATGCATAACATGAAAAATACATAATATACGAGCTACAATACGTGTTGCAGACAAAAACAGCCTGAAATTACGTTTTACTTTGAAGTTAAATTTTATATGATCCTAAGTGCGGATGATTTGAAAGCGAGTAGAAAGGGTTTACATTTATTATTCAGATTTTGTTACTATTTAGGACCATGCAAGTGCAATATCAGTGCGAGCGGAGACGTTTTCTTCTTATTAAAAATAGTTATTCCGATGCCGCCGAATAGCATGACAAGTGGCTCTGTAGGGAGTTAAACTTGAAGCAAAGTGTTTTTCATTCTATAATTAAGTTAAAATCGTGTTCGTTATAGTTTTTAAAATGTGAAGCTATAAAATTTTATTGAAGGGATTTATTCATTTAGCTGCTTAATGTCAGATTTTTATATTTTCAAAGTTTTCTTTTTAAGTTTTTCTCTTGAATTTTTCCGAAGAAAACGTACGTTGATTATCGTAATTTAGTTATGATTCAACTGCAGTCATTTTGAAGAAAAAATTACTGACCAAACATAAATTTGTATTGACAATGTTAAAAATATTTCGTAATTTTATTGAAAGGCTAAGCATAAATATTTTATTCAGTATTACTGTAGGTTTTTTTTTAGTTATGAAATAGAAAATTTGCTAAAATTTGGGCAATTTAGTTTTTGGAGAAATTTATTAATTTTCAGAAATAATTAATAAAATTTCCGTAGAAATTGACGACTGATTAAAGAAAACTTCGAGTAACGGGAATCGTCTTTAAATGAATAAAGTTTGTTAATAAATTATCCATTTTACTATCTAAATTTCGCTTTTACAGCATTCATTTCACTGATATAATCTACTCTTTACTTAATATGTATTTTTTACATGAAAGATGATATATATTCTTCAAAGGAGGATCCTGAAAGATATGTCCTGAACATTTTAATCAAATTTTTATAACAAATTATGGGAAATTAATAAATTTAACAAAGTTTGAAACGGAATATGTCCGTTAACATATCACGCTCTAAATTTTAGACATTCCAGTTTTTTAGCTTTATTTTCTCTTATATATTTTTTACAGTTTACTTTATGCAACGCTTGCACTTTTTAATAGCCAGTTTTTTTTAGTTTCAGCTTTTTTTTCCAGATCTACTCTGTTTATAATCTCCTTTGCCATATTATTTCATATTTTTTTTGTATCTTTTACATTGAAATCGTTTGGCAATTACATCCCAAACAAACGCGAAGCTCGCTACAGCTGCCCCTTTTCGAATCCATCAACAGACGGACAGAAGGTCACCGCCGAAGAGAGTGTTATGTTTTGCTTTCCCTCCTTTTGTGCTAAGGAGGAAGATGGTGCGAACGAGGAAAGGGTAGGCTTTCACGTATATAAACTGGCCCTTCTGCGACAGCCGGCGTTTTTCAGTCACGGCACTTGATCATCCAAGGTTTAACCACAAAAAGCACCGAAAATGCAGTCGTGGGTTCTCTCGGGTGCCGAACACACCATGTCCACTTTCCTCATCAACAAGATGCTCGTCAACAACCTATCCGGTGAGTTGCTAATTTTTAGCGAACTTCCAGGCGTTTCAGAATATGGATTTATCTCTCAGGAATTTTCATAAATTGTTAATTCTGAATATTTAGCTTTGAACCTATTTTATAAATAGATCTGCTGGTTGATATTAGCGGCAAAAAGTGAGATTTCACGCATATAGCGTTTAGTGAGTGTTTCGGAATATAAATGCACTGTAGAGGACTTCCAATATGTGCTGACTCTAAAAATGTACAACATAGGATGGAATCAAAGTAGTTTGAAAATGTATGAAAACCGTCACATTTTATTTGTTCATAATAAAAATGTCATGGCCAGAAATATTATTATATTGCCATGACAATTTAATAATATTTGGCAAGTGGTATGCCAAAGAATTACGAAAATGAGAGGGTGGATTTCAGATTGATTAAAAAGAAAATTTACTCAACTAAATTGTGCTAGAGATTGTGGTAAAATCAAATCAATTATAAAAGGGAATTAAAATTTGCTATAGGAAAATTTCAAGTTGTCGTGTCAGAGCATTTTTATTTTAAAATAAAAATTCTGATCGCTGAGTTGGATTTTTAAACTGAAATTGGTCACATGAAAAGGCATGAATTGGATCTACGAAATATCTGGAAGAGAGTAGATTGATTTTTATGCCATAATTTTTCTGCAGAATTATTTTCAATAGTGTAATTAGAATTAAAGGTAGATGGTTGCAATTCAGTCGAAATCCAGTTATTTAGAATTTGGAATATTTGCTGACATTTAAATTTTTCGACCACCCATATTCCTATAGTCGATGATGTCCAGCGTCTTTATGTTCGATCATTTTTTTTTCAACACATCAAACTCCATTCCCGAAGCAAGATGCGTCTTATTTTCACATTATGACGAGATTGGTGAAAGCAGACATTTAGTAAAATTAGATGAAAATCTTTCATTTCATTCCGTAGTTAATTCTTGAAGTATGAATTAATTTTTGTTGTTAAATGTATTATGTGATAGTATTGGATGGAGTTATGCAATCGGGAATCAACTTTGTTTTATGTATTTCGGATTCGATTTTTAAAAACCATGCTTAACTATCTTCAGTTTCTTTTGCGGCAAAATCGAACTGTAAATCTTTATATTTTTAATTTTTTGAAAGTCTAGAATAATCAAGTTGCATGAAAATGTTTTCTGTACCGTTCAAAATGTGACTTTGGTTTTAATTCTCGATTGGATTGCTGAACCCATTTAACGATGTTATGAATGAAATACATAATCGTGGACCAAATATAAATATGAGTATGTACTACCCTGATGCTTGTAAATTTATTTTAACCTTAATAATTTATATGGAAGATGATACTTTTTCGCAATATAATAAGCATAATGAGCTTATAAGTTCATCCGTAAAAAAAGTTGAGCATGAATGCCAAATTACTGAATTGTTAGAATGTTACTAAATTAATACTATAGTTGGGCAAGAAAAATATATTCTTAATAATTCTTTTGGGGGCTTTTTTTCTGTGACGTAGGAATTTAACAAATGCATAATTAAAACAAACTTGTCTGAGATCATTTATACATAATATATTAAAATTATTTTATTCAAAGTAGGTTTTGCATACAAAATACAATTACAATATTTACTTTAGCCTGTTATCAAATATTTAGATTCAAAAGCGTGTTTGGAACTCTCAAACTAGGAATTGGAATGCACATTTTTGTCGCTTGAAAAAAATGTTCTTTGTTTTGATTGATTGTTATTATATTTCTGGATTATGCTATATTCCATACTATGATAATTGAATTCCGAATAATTTGTGTCATATTATGTAAAATTATGCTGTCACAACGAAAATATAGATATTTTTTAACAGATGGAGATGAATATTTAAGTCAAATATCTTTCACCGCAATTTACAGTATTGAAATCTCTTGAACAGTTATAAATGATACTAAAAAATTATTTCTTATTAAGAATTTAAAATTCAAACGCAACTGTTTATTTTAGGTTTTTCAGTATTAAATTAATTATTAAATTTAAATGTTTGAATGCACCCTAACTCGATTCTAGATATAAAATGAAAGATTAGGAATAAAATTTAGATCTTTTTATAAAATAACTTGCAAATTTTTCTGCACACTTTACTTGCAAAACTTTTTACATACTGGAGCGCATACTTTTAAAATTGTTTTTCGAAGCTGTCATTGTAAACTTGTTCAAATAATGTTTGAAAGGCAAAATTTTAAATAATGAAATTTTAGTCCATTGTTGCAGTTATAAAAGCCAGTTTCCTAACATTGTCAAATTATTCATGTTTTAATGTTATATTTGAATAAAATTAAACAGCTACTTATGATTTTTTTATTGCTAGTTGCTTGAAAATATAAAGGATTTTTATTGAAGCGAAAGCTTAACTAAGATTTAGAAGTTTTCTATGTATTGATTATTTAAGTCATTTAACATATGTACTTTTTGATTAGTAATGGAAAATAAATACATCTGGATTTTGTAGTTTTCGAATATTTGCAATCTATAATATAAGTAGTCATATTTTTTTTCGAATCTTCATCATGAATTAATCATATCAAAATATATAAATAATAAAATAAATGTTATTTATACTCCAAGCAACCTATTCCTCATAGCAACTTAATTACATTACAAAAGTAACAGTGACATATTATAGCATTCGATTTTACGCTTGTTTGTTATTCTCTATTTCTTTTTTACTCCTCAAGAAGTCCAATGAATTCTAAATTTAAACGAGCACAATGAACTTAAAGCGTATTATACGAGCATGAATGGATTCCACTGATACTCAAAAGCATTATATAGGATAATTTTTGATGATCGAATAACATCATGCGGAGGATTTCTTTTCCTTTTCTCAAAAGAACTTAATTTAAAAAAGTTAAAAAAATATGATTTAGCATAACAATTATTTAAAAAGAAAATAAAAGAATATTTGATAAATTCAATTTATATGTGTTCTTTAATTTTTTCGAAGACAAAAAATATTTATTCATTAGGATCTAATTTTGTTTCTATATTATTGCTCTATATGCTTTTTGAAATTAATACATTTGAAATTATTTAGCTAAGCACATTAAATGCAGCATCTATCCTCCAAATTTTTTCTAAACCTGACCATTGAAGAAAAATATTTGTCAAAATTATAAACATGTATATATACATATTTTTTTTACATATTCGCAGAACCTGCGATAACAAATATCCTTGGAAGTGGGGGACTTACAATACATTTAGTTTATTAGCGGTTTTGAGATTAATTCTTATGCTAAACATTTAATTTTAATTAAAAAGCTCTCTAATTTCTAAGTTATGCTACTTTTCTACGCTTTTGAGAGTTCAATTTCTATATTCTTAGTTGTCTAACATTGAACTGTAGTATCACATGAAAATCACGTGCCTAAAAAAAAAACCTTGTTCAGCTAGATTTCTATAAAAGCTCATTCTCTCTTAAAACGCACTCCTTTTGTTTCTTTTCCGTATTAATAAATCAAATAAAAAAATATCTATTCTGATATTGGGAGGAAAATTACTCTGGTTTCTTGTCATGATTTAAATAAAAAAAAACTTTTCAAAACTTTAAAAGATGAACATTTTATTTAAAAACAACAATAACAACAACTATAATAATAATAATAATAATAATAAATAAAAGTGAAATAAAGTTAAAACACACACACACGTGTGCACGCAATCATGCAAATCAAATAAAAATGTATACTCTTAATGAAATCTTTTTAAAATTTTTATTTCATTTTATATTGTAAATTCTTGACCGATTTACGATTTCATGTTATTCGATCTCCATTATAATTGAGATTCTTTTTCCAAAATTAATTCGAAATTCATGCTTCTTGCTTTTAACACAGCATGTAATCGGTATGTTCAAAATGGTTAAAGATTTAATCGTAACTTCGTGAGATTTAAATAAATATATTTATGCGAAATAAGCTGATGTATAATCTGCCTCTGGTGTATTATCTTGAAAACTCCCGGGCCCCGCCATAAGCGACGGGCTTCGTGACATCTCGTAAAAGCGGCGGACAAAGCGCAGATAAGATGGACGTGATTCCTCGATCATCGCTTCGATAACATCCTCTTCAGATGTTTTTCATGCGACTTCCTGAAGCAGGCGTGCGTTATCGTCTGCCATAGAACTCACTACTCAGAAAAACGACGAGCATGGAATTTTCTTTCCCTAAGAAATACTATTTATTTATAAAGTTGGAAGAAATGAAATTCATTCGCCTTTTAATTATTTTTATTTTATTAAAAACTCTAAGAAAAGTATAATGCATCTCATTCATTTTCAGATAGCACGTTTTGCGTGTTTCGCAGTAACTTTATGAAATAATTCCTGAATCTATTATTTTTAGAAGGAAATAATGGCAAAATAATATTAAATCGTATAGATAATTGATTTGACACAATTTTTTAGAATATAATATTTTCATTTTTTTTTGTATACGTAGAAAAAACAAACACACAAACTATAATTTTTATAGTCAGAAATGATAATGTCAAGATTCTGACGAATCTTTACGTTTCTTAAAGTTATATTTATGAACAGGAGTACTCAAAAATTTAGCTAATTAGGAAGCGCGAAATTTGCTGTGTGATTCTTATAATGAAATGATAGATTTTTGTCGACGCTTGCCAATGAGAATTCTGCGTATTCGCTTGTGTATTCGCGTATTCGCAACACTAAAATTCAAAACATTTACTAACTAGACGGATGGAATATAGTATCAATAGGCATTACCACCATATCAAATCTTTTGACTGGTTTGTGAGCCAATTTGTCCGTTTTCATGTATTTGAGGTTGTTAATTGAAAAGTGCGAAAATGG
>JAPMOR010024386.1:0-11907 GCA_026543865.1 Argiope aurantia | reverse complement strand
AACTTCTAATCGTTTTATGCAAAAGTCCAAAATGCTAACTTGGTTCTGTTCATTCTGCATAGAAATGAAACCCTTCCATAATAAATTATACGAAGACGTTAAGCATTTACGCAATAGAAATGAACTAAATACGAAAATGTAGGACACGTTCGAAGCAAACGACGCAAAATATTCAGTGTCTTTTAGACTATTTAATTCCTTCTTGGAATATAAATGTCCGAAAATAAAATCATGTCTAAAATAAATGGTTTGATGCTTTTCTACTTTATTTACTTCATTGAGACTTTCATAGATCGAATAAATTTGGACAAAATGCAGTATTTTTTTTATCAACAAGAAGATTTGATTTATATATGCGAGAGATATAGATTTTTTTTTATTTCATAATGTATCACCTGCTAAAACTAACTGGTGTGGTCTCTTCGAAACTTTCTCGCATACTTTCTAATAAAGGTCTTGCCCCCTGCATAGAATTGCGTACCTAGGGTAAGGCTTTTCATGTATTGCATGGTATTGGTGTGCAGTAGTTACGAAATATAGATATTTGGACTAAGTGTAGTTCTTTAATTGATTCTTTTTTGCAAATACGTATTTTGGATGTTCCTTTTCTACATACTACAATCAAAATTTGATGCGAAAGGACAGTTGCAGTCACAGTATCACATACCGAATTCCACTGATTTAAGTATTTGTGTTTACAAGCAGCCTGACAAAAGGTCGATCCACTGGCAGATTTGGTAGTCATTCCAGAACATTTCCCGCCAGTTAATTACATTAAAGTACATCAAGCATAGTCCCGAATTATCATTTTTTAAATACGCGAATTCTTTTTTTAATATTATTTTTAACTGGTTGGTCCATCAATTTGACATTTGATTCTGAAAGAGTGAAAGAAATTCTAAGGTTTTAAAACTTACAGCAATTTTGAAGTTGCTAGTGGATGTTGAAGTAGAACAACAAATCACATTTCCAAAATAAGCGGAAGTTCAATTTCGGAGCAAAAAAGAATTTTATTTACCAAGTAATTTCCTTGATTTGGTTTGCAAGTTCAGTTATTGATGCATTTAAATATCGCATAGCTAAGTATTGGAATATTATAGTCTGAAAATTAACGTGAGTGTATATCTGGATTAGCGAAAAGAATAAAAAATACCCCTCACATTATAAAATTGCCTTTTTTTGTCAAACGTTTCCTGTGGTCGTTTAATTTTTTTACAGAAGGTAAAACTTTAATAAATAGTACTTAAATTCCAAATAGTAGCTCAAGGGTTTTAAAAAAAATTGTTCTATTAAAGTATTAAAAAGACAGTATCGTCTTTTTTAGACAACAATAATTTACATGTAATATTATAGAAAAATACTTGAATTAATCGGTTATTTTCAGGATGTTTTCACAATATTTTTATTTCTTTACTTCTTTTTTATATATGAAAGAAACCACTTGTAGGTTTGTTAATAATTAATCTTCAGTTCTGTGAGAAATATCTTCATTTGAGCTAGATTGCAAGTAGTGTTTACGCAAAACAATTGGTTTCAATTGACTAATAAATTTTGAATAGTTTACATTTAAAAGAAATATACTTTTTAGAATTACGCCCAAGATTTTCTTTCCTCTACGACGAAGCTAAACATAAAATCTACCATACTGTAAAAAGCATAAGTAAAAGTTGAAAGGAAAACACTGTCACTATTTATTCTTTACAATTTTCACTGCTCTTTTAGTTTATTTAGACTAAACTTCGAAATCGCGAAGACATTTCTCGTTTATTTTGCACACAGTTTTAATTTTCCCAAGTTAGGCTTTTTCCTTATTCTCTTTAAGACATTATATCCATGATTTAAGAATGAATTTGCCTTTTCTAAATGATGTAAGCAAGTGGACTCTGCGCGTGCAATTCTAAATCTCAAGGTGACGTAAAAAATATTTCTACCAGAGATTTCCTTTTCATGTCAGGAGCGTTCTGTTTATGCATTCTGAGGGTCGAGCCAATTAATCTTGATTTTTGAGCCCAACAACAGGAAACACATGCTTATAAACAAATTTTTATGCTACATTACTATCTTGTAAATTGAAAAAAATGTGAATTAACCCTTTAAAAAGCTATTTTTTTTCTAGCCATGACATATTAAAATATTTTAAGAATTGAAATTGGTTTAAGAAAGGTGATTCCTTTAACTTAGATAAATTTAATTTGATTAATGAATCATTTAATTAATTTGGTTATTTAATAATTCATAACAAATAAAGACATATCATTTTGCGTGAGATAAGAAACTGATACTTCTAAATTTCTGTCTTATTGAAACGTTTGTCAGAATTGATGCCAACATACAACACTTCATGCAAATATTGATGAATTTGGAGGGAAGCATATTTCTATGGCCCTAAAGGGTTAAATGCAAAGCGTGGGTATTATTCTAAGATGCGTGCTATTTGTAGAACATTTCAGACTATAGTAGACTATTTGTAGAACATTTCAATTTTTAAGAAATAAATAAATAAAATTAAAATATTATTCATTCAATAACATTTGTAATTTTTTTTTCTACCCCGATTTCGAAAACACACTTTCTTAGTTTTTCTATTTATTTGCCATTCCCCCCCCCCCCTGAAATTTCGAAAATACTTTCACATTAAAAAAAAAGTTAATCTAAGAAGGATCTTATCTTATCCCATTTCGTTCATTGATTTGAATGTTTTTTTTTTCGATACAAAAATGTGAGGGGGCGTAGGTGGTAGACACTAGTGCTGAACTTTCCTTTTTCAAATTTTTTGGTGATTAGTTTTTATGGAACTATGATAAAGATTTAATTGAAATTTGTTCTATTTTTATGAAATGTGATTTTAATGAAAAAATTCTATATTTTTTATACTATAATTACTAAGAAGGGAAGTATTGAACATTTTTATTTGATATAAACTTTTTAAATGAGTGTTATCAAACAGGGGGTGGTGCATATGGGGATGAGATGCTTTCAGTAAGATTGTTGGACTCAAAAATGGTGTAGGGTCAGCTACCCGCTATTGATGAGGGACGTGCGTCATAAAGGAAGAGTTTATCCGTTATCGGTTATGGATTGAATATAAGTTGCAACTTTTGCTGTAGTCACAGTCATTCAGGTTTATCGATGTGGCTTAAGGAGTATTGGAGTAGTTATTTATGGTTACATGAATTCAGAAAATGCCAGTTTAAAAAAGCCTTGAAGTGTATCAATAATGACGTTAATTTTAATGAGCATGAACTAATTATTAAAACTTGCAATTTATTATTCATGGATCGATGAAATCATGACCAATTATTTATTTATTTACTAAACAGTGTTTTAATATTAGTTTTTGGAGTAGTACAAGCCATCTCATGTTGCTGATAACTATTATTAATATACTGGTCAATTGATAAATAAAATAACGTTCAAATATATTTTTTAGAGATTGTTACATTTAATGTTACATTGAACAGAATGTCTGAAACGTTTCCGGCATGTGTTACGATCTGCATCATAAATTTCAAGATTAAAAAATACATTTTATACAGAATTCCGAAATAAATTATTTAAATTATAAATCAAAATGAAGAACTGAATTTTCGTCGTACACAGATTAGAATTTTATCACTCGCGTAAGATTTCATCTATTTTCCTCTTTAACGACGTTAAGGATAACTTTATGAATAAATGATGCAACTTGCTTTCATCGGTTTCAGTAAATTTTTAACCATTTGATTGATTTTTGTTGATTATTCAGTATTAAAAATGTTGACTATGAGAGGAAGACGAAAGTGAATAACTACTTTCGGTTTCTTCTCCTATTCTTTTAACTAATTGGTATTTTTGTGATTGATTTATTAATTTTCCTCTCATTTGTTGAAGTATTAGTTTTGAAATTTCGTGGGATTGTGGGTTATCGATGACATAACGATATTGTATTGTTTCCATTAGCATCAGCATACAATTGTCATCAACGAATCGGATGATTTTAATCACATTTCGATTTTATATCAAAAGCAAACATATCAGAATCTAAGAAAAGATAATAATGTTTATATATTTCCTATTACATTTTAAGATATTCCACAATGCTTATGATAACGTGTTAGAAAAGGCATTAACATTAATTAATAAAAATTGAAAAGATGTTTTAAAAGCATGTTCGTATGAGTAAACTGATATATTATTTTATGTACTGGCTAAATGTTTACACATTGCAAAATATTACTTTTTAAAAATCAAAACACAGTCATAAAAAATAATACTGTAAGGATGAGACTCTAAAAAACCCATAAAAAATTTAAATCGCAATGAAATAGCATAAGAGGATTTTTAAAATTAACAAAAAAATCGTAAAAGCACATTATTTATAAACGTGACAACAATAATTTATTTAGGTCATTTCTACCATCACCCGGTGTGTTTATGGATTAGTTTTCACGCCTATATTTATGAAAAAAAATATTTTCTACTTATTAATAAAAAAGTGTTTTAACAATTTTTTTATTTATTATTAACTAATTGAATCATCTTTGAAGTATATTCTATATTAAAAACATTGATTGTACCCAAAAGTATAAAACTTCCAAAACTTTAATTTTATATTCGTATTTATATATTAAACCGCTGATTCAGAATTTTAATTAAAAAGTAAAACATGGAAAGTTTATAATGCGACCAAATTATCAGAATATCAATTGGGGCATTCCATGCACAAGGCGCTTCTTAAGAAAGCACTAAGTACTGTCCTTACTCATTACTCTGACGAATGGGATTATCCTGTCAAATCTGGAACTTTTGCTCATCAAATCAATGATATTACCAAAAGCTTCAATCTTCACTTCATCAAAGTTTATATAACGAAAAGAATCAAAATGCCATTATTCGCTAAAAATGACTGGCAATTGTCAAGGAAACTTTTTGAAATCAATTTCTTAAAATTAAACTTATTTGTTCTTTTATTTTAAACTAGCCGCCTTTGGCGACCAGCCGGTCCGCCAGTATTACCGCTCGCTACAATTTTCAATTAAATATTTTAAGTAACTGGTCTCTTAATAGATTCTCAAACAAAACATTTTTAATCTTCAAATTTTGATAGTCATAACAAACTTATACTGTTGTTTAGATCGTTTCGTTCAATTTACTATATATATTTTGCTAATTAAATATATATCCAGTTCATATTAAACAAAACCTGCCTTAAAATAAAACTGATTTAATGGGTTAATAATATAGAGAGTGTAAAAGATCATAAAATAATTTTTCTTGAAGTTATTTTTTAGAAGAAATAATATTTCTTATTTGTTTCATTTCCTACAGACACGTGCCGAAAATTATATTTTTGCAGATTTCATTTCCAAAAAGATTTAATTTATTTTTAGTGAAGCTTTAATCAATGTGATGGCAACACTTTGAAAAAAGCTAATTTTTTGCCATGAATGCGAAACGTGCTCGTGCAGCTTAAATTTTATTTTTATTTTGTACGCAAAAAAATGTTGAAAAATATAGTTAAAATATTTATTTAAAAATTCATTAAAAATAGAAATTTAATTTTTAGGTTAAAATATTGACATCATTTAAAAGATAAATTTTTGATCTTTAACTTCATGTAAAAATCTTTTTTGTGCGGTAATATTTTCGGAAGTTATAGCAGAAACATGCTAAAATTTCGCTTAATTTTTAAATAATAAAATTCTAATTAAAAATTCAAAAAAATAACCTGCAGGTGCACATTCCCGGCCTCCAAGGTATACACGTGCCAAATTTGGTAGCTATAGGTTGAATGGTCTGGCCTGTAGGGTGCCAACACACACACACACACACACACATTGAGCTTTATTATAAGTATAGATAGATAGATATCTCTAATGTAAATTTTGTATTTATAATTTTAAATTAATATTATTCGGGATATTTTGTTTAGAACCAGAACAAATTCAAGGGGTTTTTTCAGGAACAAAAAAATCAAGCATTGTTAATTTTAAAATAAAATTTTAAAGTCAGGAAATTTTAATTTATATTTTAAATGCTTTTTTTAGAACTATTGTTTAATTAAATGAAATGTAAATATATTTTTAGAAGTGTCCATTGTAACAGTGGTATAATAATTACTTTCTAAATATTTTGAGATAAATGAGTTATAACCCAGTTTGGGAAATACTTTATATGGTGGGAATAATTATATTTTATAGTGTTTCCATCGATAAGTATAATGATAAAAATATTTTATATCTTATAGGATCAGAATGTTGAGAAAAAAACTAGAGGTTATAACCGTTTAAAGTAGAATGTTTATTGACTGAAATAGTAGAAAATATTATATTTTCCTCCATTGAAATAATTTTTTTTTTCATTTGAAGTGCATGTTACCTCTAGTATTAAGAAATTAACTATTATGTCACGGATATCAATATTTTCTTATCAACATAAAATAAAATCAAACAAATTTTTTTCAAACACAATATGTTTATTTATTCTTGAACATTTTATATTTTATTCCTGTTTTTATATAATTGATATGTATGTTTTTTTTTCCTATCTTGTGATATAATTTACTTAAATTTATTATTTCCAAGCGTCGCATTGCCTATCAATCTGAATGTTTTTTTCATTTTATCCTTATAAAATTCTAGCTTTCTTTTATTTTCATACCTTATTAATCAGCCTTTCGATATCACACGATAGATTATTTTGCGAAAAGCTTTCCGGGTAAAAGCCTTTATTTCGGAGTTGAGTTGCCGCTCATCAAAAGATAACATCTACGGGCAGCTGCACTGCATTCGATTGCTATTTGTTTTCTTTTACTTTCTTTGTAGAATACACTTCTTTTAGTTCTTTTCCCTCTTACATTTACATTACGCAGTTCAATTAAACAACGAACTCAAAGAATAAAAGGGAGTGCGAATTATGTGTACTTCACCATTTTACTTCTTTTTTCCTCGCCTCGTGGTTAAAGACTTCTTCCTCCAAACTTTTTTTTTTTTCGAGAGAGAGAGGTCTTGGAAATCAACAATCCGCGAACAGGTAATTTTCAAGGACGCCGTGTTTTATATATAAATAAAATAAATAAAAAAGATCGAGAGAAGAAAGAAAAAATAAAACACTTTCCTTTTGCTAATTTGGGGTGGCCGTCTATTCCACTATGACGTCACTCTCACGTGCAGTGGTTTTCTTCATTATATTTTTATTCTTAAGAATCGGCGTAATCGAATTCAGTTCTTATTTACGTTCGAAAACGATCTAGAAAGTTTTCTTTGCAACCGCCCTGGTAATCGTGACCGAAGAAAGGCCTTGTTTGAGGTTTGACCCGCGATTATCTTTGTTTTGAAACGCAGGGTTGTTCTTAATAATAGAAGATGTAAATAAGGATTCCTTTTTTGTGTTGATCGACCACCACCACCAACAACAACAACAACAGCAACAAAAAACAAAAACTATCTGATTGTTTTAGGAACCACCTAATTTGCTTAAATACTTCAATATGTTGGTCAACAATTTTATATCCCTAAAGGAGGATTTTACAGAATTTCTAAAATTGTCCTTATTTTTATTATGATTTTTTTCCAATTCGAATATTTTTGTATGAAGAAATTTTTTTTTCTTTGTTTTTCTCACTCGTTTAAGCTAAATATTCATAATGTATAGTACTACATATTGTATTATTGTTCGTTATAAATTATCATGCATTGTGATGCCATTCTTCACTATTTAATATTTATATATTAGTGGCAGTGAATGAAAAAATGCTTTTAAAAACTTTGCTTGGCATTAAAAATGGGCCACCATATTACGATGTTTAAAAAATAATTTATTAAATTCTTTTTATCAACATTAATTCAACTTTAAGTATTCACCTTCACCATTTATATTTCTAGAATATGTGTAAAAAAATATTTTTAAATTTGTAATATTTTTTTAAAAAATTTTATTAGAAAGGCATCGATAAATAGCACAGTGATATAAACCAGAAAAGAATAATGCAAATACTATGGAGTACCAAACGCAAACATTTAAAACATTAAAATTTTCTGTACAGAATTGTATCTAAAATCTTTTCTTACACATAAAAAATATAAGCAAGAAACAAACAATTAAAAAAAAGAGAATATATATATATATATATATATTTAATATATAATAATTATATATATATATATATATGTCTCACTTAAAACCATGCTTTAAGTGAGGCCGATTAGTTGTTTGTGCTTATAAAAATTTATAAGATTTAATTGCTAACTTATCCACACTTCCCTTTTCCAAAACTGTTTTATTCCAGTTTTACTTAATTTGCTATGATATTTAATGGATTTTCTATGACTACTAAAAAGTACTTTATCATATAATATTTTGAAAGAAAATTCTTGATAAAAGGAAATTATTTCTAAATTTCGAAAACGAAAATTTATTTATGATTGAAAATTGTAAAATTCTAACTAAAATTTAAAATTCTTACTAAACATTTATTAAATTATTTTATGTCTTCTAATGATTTCAAAATCATCCATTGCAGATAATAGACTGCAAGCAAATGAGCGTGTTCGGTGATAAATAATATGAGCATAAAAATAACTTCTTCATTTAGAATTTTGCTTCGTTTTGTCATTCAGTTAAAATCTCCTCTCTTAAGAAAAGCAGGAAAATGTTTTTTTAAAGATTATCCTACATTTTTGGCATCACATATATATGAAACAAAGTTTCCAAGTATATGCTGTAATCTCTGTTATCTCTTTATGTCAAAATGAATGAAACATAATCCCAATTTTAATCACAGACAATCAAGAAAATGATTACTCTCAACGCGGATGTTCTTATTCTTTTTGATTACAGATCGTAGTGTGATATTCTAATTTCGTTGTGTAATCATAGTGGATTACTAAGTTGATAATCTTGACCAATCATTCTTGATTAACTCGCACAACTGCCTTTATTTCTGAATTAGATAAAAATGAAATATTTTGTTGTACAGAAAGGTTTTATTAATTTTGGGAAAGGAATAAAAAGTAAACATTGTGATAAATTCGAATCATGAAATGTTTTTTTTTATCTAATATCAGTTTTGATTATATTAAAATCTTTTCACTACAAAAGGCTAAAAAAGAATCGAATTCTTACTTAATCTGAAACAGCGCATCATGATAATGCTTTATGTTCAGCCCTTTTGTCATAATATTATTTTAATCAACTTTTAATTTTAGAAACGATATTTCGTATTCAAATAGCGTTTGTAATGCTTTAGCAGTTATTAAAATAATAAGACGTATGTTTATAAATAATTCAAAATTGATTTAATTTTTTAATTTGAGGAAATTTGAATAAAAATAAAACTGGAATAAACTGAATAATAATGTTTTTTTTTAATTTCAAGGTGGCATCAGGATAATTTTTGTGGAATAATGCAGTTCGAAATTAGGATGTAAAAATCTTAACTTTTAGTTAGTTAAAAATCGAATTATAGGAAAAAAAAACGTTAGTGGTTTTCTATTTATCAAGAAGTTATTACGTGCCATTTAATAGGCTAATGACACATCATGCAGTTTCCACATAAATTCATTATTATAGATGTTGTCTTGTTAAAAAAAGATTCAAAATTGTTACATTTAATTAAAAAATTTTAACCTATCAATAATGCAAGGAATGACGATTAACCATATAATAAAATTTGTTTTATAACTGCGACGATTTATTCAAAACATTAGGTTGAAAGCTAGACACCATTTCTAACTATTCAATCAAGCAGAGACTTCTTATATTGTAGGCATGATAATTCTAGTGAAAAGTAAATAAATAACGAGGAAATTTTAAAGCAGGAAAAAGTATTTTGGAAAAAACTTATCCCAACAGAACAATTAAAAAATTATTAAGTTTTTCGCTATATAATTATAATACCTCGGAACTAGTAAATTTGAATATTTCAGTAATTTGAATGTATTTTCTCTGGTTTCATTAATTTCATATTAAATAACGATAAAATACCAGATTCATTTTGGTTAATTCGCAGTCAAAACTAAAAATCATTAAAATTGTTACTGTGTTTTTTTGTTAAGTGTTTTTTTTTGGAGAAAAATTGTTTTGATTTTTTTTTGTTAATTAAATACTTCCGTATCTTGTGACTTTAGAGATCTATTTTAAGACCCTTCATTCACTCGAAGGCTTTAATGCTACAATATATTCAACAAAAAAAGTAGCAAAAGATTTTGAACATTAAAAAACTTTATACTATACTAATACTAACCTACACTTTACTAAAAGTTTTTAAGTTTTATTGCACAATTTTTGTAGACATAATGTGGTTCATTTGCCAGTTTAATAAACAACCTTATGTATTTAGGTTATTATTTTGATAATTATAACAAAATTTTAATTTATATTTATTCTTATCTTATTTTTTGTTAGTATTTATTTTTATTCTGTTTATTACCAAATATATTTTGTTAGTAAAAGCAGTTTAATGTTAAAAATAAATATTTAAAACATTTTTAAAATTTAAAAGTTGCGTTTTAATTAGTTGTTCTTTTTTATTTATTTTCTCTTAATACTTGAATATGCTGAATTTTTATCGCGTGATCTCTTAAGTTTTGAATAAATTGTACTACTGTATGGATAATGTTAAAAAAAGATTATTAAAACAAAGAGAGATTTGGAAAAGTGTCATCTGGGACAAAAAATTGTGCAAAACGCAATATATAACCTTGAACAATTTAATCATTTGGCATTTGTTAATGATATCTCAATAAAAACTCTCCTAAATGCTTAAATAAATAACGAATAAATTAGTAAACATGTAAATAAAATGTTGCAAAAAAGTATTAAAAAATGACAACATTAAAGAGTTCATAATATAATTATAGCGCAATTATTAAAGCTACTTAATTTTTCACATTGCTTTTGTTCCAAGATATTTTTTTGTTTCCTAATAATCCTAAATGCACGCTCAAATTATTATACCAAACTTTTTTTAAAAAGTGGCATGCATCTTGACAGTCGGGAAGATACCTTTCACTTCTTCGTCAACCGAACCATTAGGTGGTGATCGGGTCTGCTTTCTCTCCCTTCACACTTGCTGTCGTTTCGGAAAAGTGTAATTTTATTGGCTATAAATAGCCGTGTTATTTACGATATCTTTGTCCTAGTGCCTGCTTTGTGTCTAACAAAGCCCTGCCTCTCCGCTTCAAATTAATCTTTGGCTCAGTTGTTCGTTAAACTGCTCTGGCAAAGTGGTGATTCCATGGGGAATGCTCCGAGTCCCAGAGTGTGGAATGGCAAGTTTGTTTACCAATTTATCTGAAGTACTTAGCCGTTCCGGCTATTGCATTTTTTTTTATCAATGCTCAGAATTATTCCATTTTATATTTAAATATATTGCATAGTAAATACTTGAGAAATGATTTTTACATAATATAAAATAATGAAAATTTTAAACTAATATACAGCAAGTATTTGCTTATTCAAAAATATGAATATCGAAACAAAAATGCAAAAGCGTTAGGCATTGATAGGAATACGTTAAATAAATTAAAATTATTACTTTTAGGAACCACCTTTAGGAATCAGCTGGTTCGCTATATTAATCTCTCTAAAGTTTTCAGTGAAATATATTATGTAACCTAATCTTTAATAAATAAGCAAAATGTTTTTAAGCTACAGACTTTGATAGTAATATAATATATACTTTTATCGAAGTCTTATGACTTTTATCTCTCTAGTTTTCTGTCAATTCCTATAAAATAAAATTTGAACTTTAAATTCAAGTGGAAGTCATTAAGCTTCATCTCATATGATATATATATATATTTCAGGATTAAATTCTTATGTGTACTTATTCTTATGCATATAAAATATTTTTTGTAATTTATGCAATAACTCATAGAATTATTGAATTAAAATTTCTCTGATTCATAATAAAATTCAGTTATTAGT
>JAPMOR010024384.1:411149-449980 GCA_026543865.1 Argiope aurantia | reverse complement strand
AATAGCGCTAAGATGTCATGGGACTGATATGTAGGGCATATGTAAGGCAATTCGATACTTAGAAATGAATGTTTGACGGAATCATAGGGAAAGTTATACATAAGAGATTTAATTAAAACTAAATACAACCAATATTCCAGCAAATCAACTGTTCACTAAAGATGGCAAGGATTAAATATTCCTCTATGTACATCTTAACTCTTACAAAGCCTCAAAACCTGATCATAATTAAATGGTCAATGCTCCAATCTTATCTGCTGACACAATTTAAACTAAAGCAATCTGTTTATTAATGATAAGTATAATGCTTAGGCCAGTAGGGGTTTTCTTTAGAATTTTGGTTTATTTAGAGCTTAGGTTTTGTCCGTATGATAGTCTTTAAATGATTTGGTTAAAAGTAATGAGGATATAGAATCTAATGAAGACCAGAGGTAACAACACGATTTCTTTTTTCAGCTATTAATGGGCTTATTTGTACCGTTTTCACGAAGAAAACACAATTGTTTGTGTCCCTGAAAGATCAATGCTCTTTAACAAATGCTTTCAATTATATGGTAAAATTGTTCAGAAAAGATATAAATACTTCCCAGTCTACTGAGATCCGAAGAATAAATGTAAATGAAGCGAGGACTTTCTCCCAAAAAAATAATTACGTACCGAATTTGGTATCTCCAGATATACAGTTCGATCTTTAAACTGTTTTGAGTCATTTTTCCATCATTCAGTTTTAGAATGTATATCAATTTAAAAATAAAACAGAAGAAAAGTGCTGTTTTTTATTATAAAATAGTGTTTAAGTAGCTCGAAACTAAAAAAGTTTATAATATGCCAATAAAGTTACTTTAAAAAGACTTTTCTCATTAATATTATTGATGTCTTTTCTAAAAGAGTTTTCAGTAGCAACTTTACTTCAAGGATGGATCCACCACACTTAAAGAATCATCATTAGAAACATTTCATAATACCGCAGTCCGCTTCATCTCGTACCTTACTGTTCACAGTCTTGAGACATCTCATCTATTATCCTCAAGTAAAAGGTGCGATGCCTTCAAAATAAAATGAATAGCTCATTTTATGCATTATCTTACCTTGAATGGACACCTTTCATACTCAGTCCTGTTATTTGCATTTCTAAGAGATTCATAAAGGGAATCGGGAAAAAAGCACAATTGTCAGTAAACCCACAACTCTACTATGGATTTTTCTTAAAGGCCATAGTAACTGAATAGCTCAAGCAATGTCAACAATCAAAGTCTACATTTGTAACGGCCATCATCCTTAAAATAAAATAGGTTCAGAAATTCCCTGCTTCGGAACTCATTAATATTAAAGCAACATATCATTCCTTCCTATCATTGGAGGTTTCCTTTTCTTTACAAGAAATATTGGAATACTTTGATACAAAACGGCAATCATATTTTTATCTTACGGCAAGACCGAAAGACAATCTACATAGTGCTACATAGCATCATCTACAGCATCTACATAGTGCTAAAAATGCGGGAACTGCTTTATAGAAAAAAGGGTAATAAATTTGTGTTACGACATTTGCTATATTCCAGTGTATTGATTATTCTAGTATAATGTAGTACCAGCATCGACTGAAACAGGAACCCCGCATATCACTTAAAAACTGCATTTTCCTTCAAAGAGATGACTCTTTTGAAAAAAAAAATATCATCGACTTCGATATTTGGAAAAAAAAAATGAAAGGAAAAACGTCGCGTTTGAAAGCATATCAGTCATTCCATCCACGTATGTAAATAATGAAGACAAATAAATATTTGAAAAAAATGTCGAAGGAAATTCTTTCTTCTTTTTCATGAATGGAAGAGAAAAGGCCTTTTACGAGACAGTTCTGTAGAAAGAAAAAGTCACTTCTCTAAAAGAACTCGTCATCGATATTTCTTTGCTGGCGAATCCATTCAAGAGCTTCTGGTTGCAAAACTGACTTTCAGCAGTGGGAAAGACATCACTTCACGAAGCATTACGGTTGCAGAGGAAATGTTTCGTTTTTTCAAACGAATATTTTATTGGCATGAAATCGCTACGGTATTACTTCTGTTCAAAGTGACTTTATAGAAGGATGGGAAACACTATAGCAAGTATCTTGGTAAACACTTGCTACTCCAATGATGAGTCTTCACTTCTTCAGGGTTTATTTCTTAATAATTTCATATATATTTCCGTTTCAATTTTCCCTCAAAATTTACAAAGGCAGATTATTTTTTTTTTAATTTAAAAGAAAAGGGTTGACTAATCGGGACAATCTAAACATTTTTAATACATATTGATACAGAAATAATTTTAATTAAAAAGGTTCTGGAATTCTTTAAAATTTTATTTTATCTTCAAAATAATGTAATGAACGCTTAAGATAAACACCCAAAATACCTCCACTGATCCAAGAATTTAAGTTCTGTTAAAACAATTTTTCATTGAGAAATCCACACTAGCAGGCAATTTATGAACTCTGTCTGGCATTTCATCCACTCTATCAATTCTTCTTCCTTTATTTTTCCGCGCATGATATAAAATCAGTATGAAATCAAAGTCTGTAATCCACTTTTTTAGCATATATAATTTGGCTCATTGTTCTTCTTTCAATTCAGTAATGATTTTAACTCATTTCAAGTATTCTTCTATTCTATAACAATGATACAACAAAATTAAAGTATTGAATTTAGACAAATGTTTGTGGCCCAATCTGACAGAATTTTGAAAAGAGCGCCTAACAGATCATCCTAAACTTCTCTTTAAATTATTTTAATGAAATTGTAATAGCAAATTGTGTGTAAACAATCTTTTCTGTCAGAATATAAAAGCATATTTTTCTGCTTACTTTAATGCAATGCAAGGAATGTTAATCTTATGCCGAAACTGCCGCAAAAGATCGGATTACGACCCGTCTCCTACATGAGCGTTTTGTGCTTTGTAATACTAAAGAAATTCAGCTGTGCATTTTGAACGCAGTTATTTCAAACGATTGAAACCAAATTCAGCTCTGAACTACAATCTCAATAAAATGATCTGATACCGATCATTTTGAATCACCAGGTTTATATACATGCAAATGTACAGGCAGATTTCGCTTAAAATTTAATACAGATTTGTATTTAAGAGGCTAAAATGATGTGCCAAGTTTCATCCATTTTTCTCATCCCATTTTGTATTTATCATGTTCCTTTCGATTCGGACAGAAATGCGCCAAATTTTCTCTGAATGGATTTCCTTCAACATTTAATTACAATCTACGAATTTAGCGTATAGATTGCATACCAAATTTCAACTATCTAGCTCAAAATAGTTTTTAACTGTCGTGTTAAAAGTCAGACAGAAATAATTCCAAAAATGTATTTTTCGGGCTCGGAGAAATTGGGAACTTCGTAAATTCGTCAAATTACAAGATCGATTTTTTTTTTTTTTTTTGTGATTACAGTACATTCTTTTTGTGTATTTTATAGTTAAGAAAGTAAATATCACTTATATTCACCCTATATCACTTTCACACCCTTGTTACGTTGTCTGGTCCAGTATAGGAGATGGTACTCATTCGGCCACTTTCTCATAAAATAGGGAAGATATTAAAAAAATCCCTTCATGAGGGCATTTAAATTTTTTACAATCTACTCCTTTCCTCTTTCTTTTTCGGATGTGAAGCACAGAATGGTAATGGTCAAAAAATGATTTATTGTAAGTATTGTAATCGTCGAAACATTTCAAATTCGGCATTTTGACGAATGTCCAGCTCCTTGAAATAGAACACATTTTCGATATTATGTCAAAACCTCTTTGAACTCAACGGATGAAGTTTGGTATATAGTCTTTACACCATAAAGATTTCTATCAGACTTCAAGCAAAATCCATTCGGATGAAGTCTGTCTGCCTGGCTGTCCAAATATAAATGAAAGCGATCTTTCCAAAACGAAGAGAGCTAGATTTATAAAATTCTGTTCATGGATTTAACATCCGTAGTGTAGACACCTATCAAGTTTTAAGTCAAATAAAGGCTGTCACCTATCCTCTTATCATTTCAAAACACATAAGCGTGGCAACTTGAAAATGCAGCGATTTAAATGCGTCAAATTTTGTACGTTATTTTGTAACTACGATTGGAATTATGCGTTCAATTTTTGGTTTAAACGTTAGGGAAAAACCCATCTAAGGTACAAATTTGATTTTCGGATACTATTAATCGACCGCATGCCAGAGATGAATCGCCAAAATTCTAGCCAAGAACTATACGATCGAGTCAATAAAAATGTTAAATTCTTGCCAAAGGTTCATATTTAGTACCTATTGTGCGCTAATGTCATGCAAGACGTTCTTTGCGACAGCTTCTTTATCTGAGAGTCTGCCAGAAAGAGTGGAGGCTGGTTTATTGGTCATCTAGCGAGTTGAACGCTATCAATAAGACAACTTGATTTGAGAATAAAAGCAAGGGGGATTTTGCTGCCTTTATTATCATTAGATGTACAGAAATTTAAAGCACACAATAGTCCAAAATATCGTAAATTATTCGATTGATTTTTACATGAATCAATACCAACAGGTGTGTCAATACCCACATTCCGTACTGGCAATCATAGACTCATTCACAGAACTCCAGCATTCATTATTTAGAAGCTTGATTATTTTTCTTTTCACACTTGTGCACTTAACAACATGAATATTTTCATTTTATTTGCTTTTATCATTTTTTTAAACTTTTGGGACACTAGTGCATTTAAAAGAAATGTTTTTTTTTACCATATCAATTTTCAAGGGAAGAGTTTATCCTGAAGTTTTCTCTCCTGTTCTAATCTCCTTTCCTTTTTAGGGAAACTTTAAACTTTGAAGAAGTGTGGGAACATCACGAGTGCTCTAATATTTGTTTTCAGAATCCTGCATACGAACGTTTTGCGCTCCGCAATATAATGAAAAAAAATAAATACCGAGTATACATTATGTGTAAATTTGATGTAGAATAACAGTTTTAATTCTATGATCAATTATCACATTTCATTTATTTAAATCATTACATTATTTAGTTATTGCGCTGACATGCATGTAAGTGTACAGACCGACAGACGGTCAAACTTTTGATGGATCAGATTGAAAACTTAATGCACATTTTAACTTTAGATACATAGATGGAGTACCAATTTTTATATATCTAGCTCGATATGCTTTGGAGCAGTTCTTTTTTGTTTAAAGATAATATACTACTTTTAATCTGTCTTATTCAAAGCATGAAATAATTTGTTTACAGACAGAGAGAGATTATTCCAAAAATGCATTTTGTAAACTAAAGGAATTCTGAAAATATGTTTTTTTTTTTTTTTTTTTTTTTTTTTTTTTTTAAATTTTATTTCTTGAGTACTTCGTATACGAGAAAGTAACAATACTGATGTCCAATGATATCAAGCATTTATCATCCTCAGTTTCTAAATTTTCAATTTCTAATCTGTTTGAATGGAGCCCTTATGTCATTTATATTTGCATTTTTCTATTTTTTTATAATTTTTTACCATTCTAATGATAGAGAAATTCACAATAATATTTCAATGATTCATATGGATGACTGTGAATGTTTCAAACTTTTTAATAGACATCTGAATCGGTGGTTTCTTCAAAATAAGATTCCCTGAATAGAGATAAACAGAAAAATAATTCAACGTTTCGCGTATCCTAAATGATCCTCGAGGCCCCTCTCGATGAAGGGTTTCGGAAACGTGCCATCTTAAATTTATATCGTTAACGCTCAGTTGATTGCACCTTTTCTTTCTGCTGCAATAAAACGAATTAGAAAAGGGCAGTAATGGCCGAGAAAGAAAATCCTATTCCTTTTATCAAGCCTCGGTGACTGCACTCCTTTCCTTTGTAGGTACTTACTTTCTCGGATGGCTTGTGATTTACAGTCATAGAAAGGGGCATTTTAAAGGTGAAAAGCCAGCAATGGTGGAATTTATATTCTTATCTCAATGCCCGCGAATGGCGGCTCATAGACTCCAACATTTCACTCGATTTCGGTCATCAACGTCTGATGAAGCATAGAGCATGAATAAATAATATGAAAGATGTTTACAGACATTAATACATTTTTGAAGTTTGATGAAGGTATATTCTCAAATGTTTGATGTCGTGATGAGTCACTGGGATTCCGCACAACTAGTTCACTTTAGAGATACGTAAAAAAATGAAAATTTTATAAAGCAGATTTAACACGCTGACTGCCAAGTAAACGCACCTGTGGATGACAGTTACTATTTAATTGTACCCTAATACCAACTTCATTAGATGACCCCTTTTCAACTGTACTAGAGAGATATCAAAGAACAGTTCATCTAATTAAATAAATGTCAAATAAAAATTTTATAAAGCAGATTTAACTCATTGACTACCAAGTGAACGCAATTGTGGATGACACTTACTATTCAATTGTACTGTAATGCCAACCTCATTAGATGACATCTTTTCAACTGTACTAGAGAGACAGCAAAGAAGGGTTCATCTAATGATATAAATGTTCAATAAATTTGAGTGAATGTGTTAATAGAATACAAATTTTCCCGAATAAGAAAATGTGGAGAGTGGATCGCTTCAGAGAGTCCTTTAAGCACTTCTACTGCTTACTGTTCATGCTCCGTCTTGTAAACACTGGAAACGAATAGGAATTTTTTTCAATAGTATTTCAATAAATATTTCAATAACATTTTGCAGGATTTTTCTTAACATTCTATAATAAATAATCGCAATTATAGTACAATTCACCCAAACCAATGGATACAAAATCGCAATGACAGTCGCAGCATCACATACAATATTTGACATATTTAAATCAATGCGTTTCTGCTGAGTTATCAGGCTTCTGAAAATACAAATTGACAGATGTCGATGTCGACCCCTTGTTGTGTTTGGCTTAATGTGTGGTGGACACTACGGAGGCTTCATTGGAGTACTGAATTCATTTTATACATGTAACTCTCTTCGTTTTGAAGTTATTGTGCTAACTTATATCCGAACAGGAAGACAGGCGGGCCTCTGAATGAATTTTATTCAAAATGTGATAAACATTTGTAATTCTGTTGTAAAGACAGCATACCGAATTTCCTCCAGCTAACTGAACATGTTTTAGAGTAATCTTTGTCGCATAGAGGGAGACAGAATGCCAACTATTCGTTTTTCGAACACACGGGGGGGGGGGGGATTCTTCAAAATCTCGGTTTCCAATTTTTTTTTTTACTGTTACAATAATTTTTTCTGTATTTTATATCATTCATTTCTTTGCACTCCATATACTAACTACATATAAAAAAGTAAAAAGGAACCGTTAGGCCACTAATGTAGGGAAACGATTAGGAAAAATGTTTTTCTTTTTAACAACATTGCTGTAAGCCCTTTTTTACAGCATTTTCTCTTTTCTCTCGTAAGAAAAGAGAAAAGGTTCGAACTTTATATCTTTACGAATTTTACATTTCATAAATCCCTAAGTAGAAAAAGCGCATTTTTATAACCATCTATCAACACTAAGACAAAAATGTTCCGAGATAGAGAGATGGCAATTGGTTTGTAGTCTTTACACCAGTTTTGCTGATTTGGTTTCTATTATGCAATAGCTCAAAATCTCTACGGCTTAGAACGAATAAATTGGATGAAAATAGAAAAATGGAAATGAGTCTCAAATTTGAAAAGAAATGTTGATCATTTTTTTCACTTGTTGCATTCCGCATTTACAATCAAGCTTGTAAATGCGGAATGATTTAAATAAATTAAATGTTGTTTCACAGTTTTAGTATTTAAAGCAGCTATTTGTGCCGAGTTTTCAAAAAGAATTCTGTTCCATTTACATAGCACCAAAGGACTCATATTGATATTTTTTAATAAATGGAATTCGAAATAAAGCACATATTGAACTTTAATGTCTAACCATGTATTCCATTGCTGCCATTCTGTGTTCACGTGCGTGTATGTGATTTATGTGTATGTGTATGTGTGTGTATGTGAAAATGTGTGTGTATGTTATTTAAAAAAATATGTATATTCTAAACACAGTATCTGCTTGAAAGGCAATTAATTTTTTTTTCCTTCTTGTTTCAGAAAATTGCTCAGACCTTTACCTCTCACCATTTTTTGAAATATTATCTTACTATGGCTTTGCCTCTAATGCATCGTTTTTTTCCCAAAGATACTAAATTCATGTCTGCCTTAGGCTTCAAAGTGACGGATTAAAGTTTTGAAACATAAAGCGATCGAAGTTACAAACCTGTAATGTTGCTTCCCAGCACAGTTAGATCAATCAATGGAAAAACCGTATGACAATCAGATCTGTTGGGTGCTGATCGGGTGCCGAGTCCGTGATCTCAGAGCTTGGCGACTTGCTGCCGAATTTCACGATTTTGGCGACAAAGTAGATGTTGCTGGAAACTTCGAGAATGTTAACGATTCATTCAACAGGAACTTAGATACGCCTAATTGGTCCAGAGCCTTCTCGGTCCTCCTTCCGGAAACTGTAAAAGCCAGCAGTCTCAAGCTGCAATCAGTTGGAATTTGAGTCGTAGTTATGTATCGAATCTTCTTTAGGATAGCGAAGCAACGACGTTGTGTGTAGCCCAAGCTATTGCTGAGCTGAGCTGTGTGCCGAGTCCTGTTGTCTATTGTGGAAGCAGCATCAAATCATGTGTGTAGTAGCCGGTTGTGTGGTAGTGAGTCGGCAGTTGAATACAGCTAAAGCGAGCAGACAGCGGAGAATTTCAGGCGTTAGGAGATACTGTAGGGGGAAGTTACGTAGATTCCTTCCTCCTTCTGAATTCTGTCTGGCCGCTTTGAGTGCTGTGGTCGATTACTACTTGTGGGCTACTTTTTGTTGTAGTCTGTTGCTGTGTGCTGTCCTGTGTTTGTCTATGCTTATATTTGCCGTCTTTGTTTTAGTTTCTTCGTGCCTCATAAACGTCGTCGTTTTTTACTACTGAGGCCTTCTGATTATCTTCAAAACATATACCCATTATAAATGAACCCAGTGAATTTATGGACTTAGTAGTAGAGGAATCCGTAACCATATTTTAAATAGAGTATCTGCTTGAAAGGCAATTAATTTTTTTTCTTTATGTTTCAAAAAATTGCTGAGGCCTTTTACCTTTCACCATCTATTTGAAAAATTATCTTGCAGTAGCTTTGCAGCTAAAATATCCTTCCCCTTCCCCCAAAGATATTAAATTCATGTCTGCCTTAGACTTCAAAGTGAACGAAATTATCGCTACGGATTAAAGTTTCGAAACATAAAGCGAACTAAATAATATGCATAATTAAATGAACAGCATTTTTGTTTTAATTGAATGAATTTCGTTTATTTTAATTTTTTTAATTCGATTAAATTAATTGATTATTGGCATATTAATTTAATCGAATTTGAAATATTGATATAGTGAATTTTTTTCGAGAATACGCAAATGTACAAAATTTTTACTAAATATCAGAAGGTTGTAAAAATCGGTTAAAAAATTCTACTCTTAAATAAAAAAATTATTGAATAAAAGTACATATAAAAACTATAAACTTACTTTTAATTTAGGGGTAAGAATTCGAAATTTACCATTGAAAGATTTCAAAACAAAAATAAATAATTATTTCAAACTGTAAAATAATCGCAATTAAGAGCATTTTAGAATATAAAATCTTCTTTTAAGCTTTTTTTTAAATTCTTAATCGTTTATTTCTTAACAATTTGTTTAATCTTTAAATTTTTTGTTATTAAATTTATAGAATTTTTAATGTTTCTAATAATCTGTAGTTCTATCGTAGAAAAGTGCTTACTTATACACCTTTATAAAATTTAATAAATGAAATTAAGATCGAAAAAATAGCAAGTAGGGAACTCAAACTATGTATTTCTTCACCTTAAATGAATGTTCATCGATTATGTAACGGTATTAAAAAGAAGTGATCGCTAATTAATAATATAAAGAGGTTGAATTAATTTATAAACATTACAGAAAGGTTTTAAATTGAAATATTTTTTACTTAACGAATTAAAATGCTCTTGAATGGGACTCAAACTGGGATTTTTTTTAAATTCTCCTCGAGCATTTTCTGTTCAATAACTCTTTTCTGTCAATTTCGTTATAATTTCACCAAAATCTACATGTTTGCATTCTGGATTACTTGATGACAATAACAAATTAAACAGAAGATGTAATTGATTTTCCGTTAAATTAAATTTTAACACAAATCAAAAGGTAAATGATGTTTGGTTTCTCATTTTTTAATTTCCCTTTTATCTGCGTGTTATTTGATGCCCAATCTTCGAGACTAGAATTAGTTCTGGATTTTGTGATAAGCAAATATAAATATTTGCTTAAAATGCTTGTAAAGATGCTGCTTGCTTTAGTAAGGAACTTAACGAAATAATGCCCGCAGAGGAGGGAAATTGGCGGCCTAAAACATCCGCGAAGAATTTCGTTGTAAAGGACCAATAAGAACAAAGGAAAAAAAACTTTCAATGAATTATAAGTTTCCTACAAACTCACGCAGATGTTTGCCCCTTACAAACGAGAGATTGTTGTCAATAATGACGTCTATAATAACATTGTAACAAGAATTTGTGTAACTTCGCGGTTTATAGCATCTTCAATTCTGAAAAATCTTGCAGATTTGATGGCGCACTTTAGGTTTCAGATCATTCCAGAACCAGAGATCCAACAAAATAAGGTCGGGGGATCGTGATGGCTATGAAATGACAGAGTATCGGGAGTTGATCTCCATAATGGGAAAACGCCATTTTATACATTCAATGTCACCAACGATACTTCACTGCTGCGATTCTGCATCGTTGTTGTGTACTGAGCACTTGGGATAGGACGAGTTTTCATACATCTTCAAGTAATTCCTTCAAAATCCGAGATTGAATGGGATTGTGATGCTGCAGCACTTAGTGACTTTAACTTAGTAGGGACTTACAGCCTGAGTAAAAACTTTAAGACCAGTAAAAAATTTTGAGTAAATGGAAACATATAAACTGAGGAATTTAAATACCATTTATTGATAATTATTAAGTTTAAATAAAAGTAAAAAAAGTAGAAAAATTAATTTGCAAATATTTTATTATTAGAAAATATTACAGAACACACAGATGAATATTTGAGCCTGAGTAAAAACTTTCAGGCCAACATAGAAAATAACATATAAGAAAAAAATTACAAATTCTTAGAAGGTTGTGTAGGAGCCATTTCTTCGAATTACTTCAAATATTCTTGTTTTCATGGATGAAACGAGTTTTTGACAAAGGGTGGGGTCGGTTTTATACCATTCATCTTCGATAGTTCAGCTGTTGTTCAGCTCTGTTTTTGATGTAAAATGTTTCCCATTTGCATAAACTCTTCTTGCTAAGTCACCCCAAAGATTCTCGATTGGGTTAAGGTCAGGTGATCTAGCTGCCATTTCGCAGTTTCAACATTGTAGACTTGGAACCAATTTTTTGTGCTGTTACTCGAATGGATCGATGCATTGTCTTGCTGATATTTCAAATTTTCTCCAGCAAGACATTCAGCATTTGGCAAAAGAGGATTTGTTAGGACATTTTGGTATCCTTGTGAATTCATTCTACCTGAAACAAATGCAATTGAGACCATACCATTGTAAGCAAAACAGCCCCAAGTCATGACAGACTCTCCACCTAATTGGCGCTTGAAGAATATTTCTTTTTCATTTCTTATATCATGCCAGTAGAAATTCCAGTCATCTGGTCCATCCAAATTCCCTTTTTTTTCGTCAGAAAAAATAATTTCTATCCATTGGTTGTCCCAGGTCATGACTTTCTGGCCAAAGTTCAAACGCTCTATTTTGTGTCTCTGTAGTAACTGAGGCTTAGTTAATTTTGCTGTATAAGTGAACCTTCCAGACCTTCTAATTGTGTTATAAATCGTTTTTTGACAAACTTTTAAACCTGTCATCGGAATCAGTTTCCTGGTTGAGTATTTTCCAGTAGATGCAAGTTGGCAAACTCTTCTTTCATCACGCGAGAACAAAGCTTTATGTCTTCCCCCAGTATTCTTTTTACCATAATTGTCTTTCAATTTTAAAAAAATTGTTGACTACAGTCTTTGATCTTCCTATCTTTATCGCAATAGCACGACTACTCATTCCTGTTGAAGACAAAGCTTCGATCTGTCCTCTTTCACGATCAGTTCCCTTCTTACACTTCGCCATCTTCACAAAGATCACCAATACTTCGAAGAAACGTATGACAAATATGAAAATTGCAGCGTTGCCACGAGCTAGTAATTGCAATGGTAATTACACGATTATATTATATTTATTTTTAAAAAATGACTGGTGGCCTTAAAGTTTTTACTCAGGCAGAAATAATAACTTTGTAAATAACCACATGTTTCTCATAATTATGTATTTACAAATTATGTTTATGGCATTTATTTTTTATCAATGAACTTTAATAATGAATATTATTTGAATCCCTTTTATTTCATTTTACATTTTCTCAAAAAGTTTTACTGGCCTTAAAGTTTTTACTCAGGGAAAAGAAAAGAGCAAAACAAACTTTTGGATTTTAAAGATATGAAAGCCGCTAATGTGCACATTACCTAGTTAAAATGCGGAAAACTCTTGGTTCCGCACTTAACGGAGCAGATGAATTATTCTGCAGGTTATCTAGGTAATCTGCACATTAACGAGATTTAAGACACGCACGCACACATATACGTTTTCTTTAAACACATTTTTTGACACCTTTCGTTAAATTTTTACCAAAATATTACAGGAACGTCAAAAGAATTAGAATTTAATTTTACTGATTAATTTTACTTCATTATAATTATACAATTAAATTTCGATTCCAAGTTTCCATGAAACTAAAAATCAGTTTTGAATGTCTAATTGCCAATTATAAATGAAGGTATAAATTGCAAAAAGTATGCAATGAAACTGTATAATAATCCTTTTACTTGCTCTGTTGCATATTCATCATTTGTCTCGGGCCATGAAGACAATCGTCACGTCATATTATGCAATGCTTTCTAAACAGGATATTGATTCTCATGCTGTAAATATAGATTACAAATCGATTCATGAGGTCAGTAACGATCTGATATTAAGTGGGGATTATTGGAAAGGATGGGGGAAAAGAAGCACTGGCCCCATGGCATTGGTTAGGTTTGGAGCAAGAGATATTAGAATGATTTAGTTATTGACTTTTAGATATTATGAGAGAATAACTCCGCGTTTCTTTTTAATGTTTACAGGAACATAAATTTCATATGAAACCACATTTTTAAGGGATTTTTATATGCATGTGGCGGTTTTATTGTGATTCATTAATTAAGTTGCATCTTTTAATATTTAATATGGGTAACAAATTGAAGCGCTAGTCTTAAATGCCTTTTCTATCATGGAATATTATATGAATTTTGTTTTCATAAAAATCTGGATTGGGCCTTGAAGGGAATAAAATAGGGTTTCTATAGAGAGACATAACAACTCCAGTGGAATTACTTATTCTTTCCTTTTTCAAAAAAAAAAAAATAAAAGGATTCATCCTATAGCACTATGCTCTTTCTACGTTTGACATGCATGCTGAGTGAATCCTTAGTTCTTTTTTTTTATCGTAATGGCTTAGATAAATGAATATTGTTTAAGATCTTGTACCCAGAAGTTCTAATTCAAATGTTGGTTTGAATCGGCAGAAAAAAATGCTTTTAAAATTTACATTCGATTTTCTAGTACCTGTTCGTCAAAGGTTGATATTTCGTAACTTCTGTGCTCCAATGCCAGGCAAGGTATTCTCTGTCGTACAAAGAATTCACAATTTTTTGCAGAGGTGGATAGGGGGATAATATCTCAATTAGAGAGTATGCGAGAGAGTTTTGAAAAGACCACTTCCACTGATTAACTTTCTCGAGAACGTTCTTTATATGAATATCTTTATAACGCTTCGATCCTATTTAGAGCAGGCTTCTCTCTTCTTAAAAATTTTCCTCTTCCTACATAGAAGGCAACAAGCGGACTCGAATCCCTTTGAAATTTATTCTTTGAACACGATCTCTGGAGATCTTTATTGACCGTGGTATCATTAGGTCAAAACATTTAATCACTCAGCATATCGAGTTTCAAGAAAAGAGAGATAGAAATACAATCATCGGAAAAATTGAATATAGGTAAAAAAATCAATAATCACCTAGTATATACATATAGGCAGGGTGATTCAAAAGTCAGTTAACATCTGACAATTTAATAACTTAATTAATAAGTAGGGAGAAAGGTAAAAATTGAGGCCCATGCTTGAAATGATCTGGGGTTTTAATGACACAAAAAACAGTGTAAAAAAGTCTGATAAGATGACGATTGTGTGTCCGACGTGTTATGGACCTACAAAACCCATTTCGTACTCCAGGGGTCTATCAGCTTCCACAATGGCAAAATGTAGGCTATTGAAAGTCGTAGAACTTTCGTTACAAAGAACGTTCGTTCCGTTCGTCTCCATTGCGTGATGCGGATTGTGAAGTTATCTGAAGTTGCAAGGCTACTGAAATTGGTCGAACTCATTAGGAATGCTGAGAAACAGCATCAAATGACAATTTATCACTACACCTACAGATATGCTATGTAGCGCGGTCCATAGCATTGCCCCTCGACTACAGGTATTGTTGACGAATGACTGTTGACATGTTGAACATTTCTTATAAAGAACACAGTCTTTGCTACAAAAAAAATGTTATGCTAATTATTGCTTTTGTTATTTTATGAAGAGAACTTTGTTGCCGTTTCTCATATTCTTATTTGTTTGTTTGTTTTTCAATAAAACCCCATGCCATTTCAAACATGTGTGTCAATTTTACCTCTCTACCTATTTAGTTCGTAAGTTATATATATATATATATATATATATATATATATATATATCCGATCTCCGATCTTTGGAGATGAATCGCTAGGATGCGGTTATTACTCAAGTACTTGGATATCTCTCTCCAACCGATTAGAACCAAATTTTGACATATGCAATTTTAGTCACAAAATTGCGTATCAAATTCTAAATATTGAAATCTTTGCACTTTTGAGTTATCGCATTTGCAAGCTTAGTGCAGATCATAAGACGGAAGATCCTTTGGCATCAAAATTTAAGAAGGATCTGCACTTTCGATGTTAATGTTGTGCACCAAGTTGCATTCTCTTAAATTGTTGCGTTTTTGAACTATCGCATTTATGTGCATTCAAAAACACTAATTGAAAGGTGGTCAATAATTTGACGGATTAAAATCAAAATGTAATTCAGAACTAAACTTTAGACGAAATAAGAAAGTAATTATCGTTCATTCAAAACTAAATTTTATCTATCGATTTTTTTTTCTTTATTTTTTTTTTTTTTTGTATTTGCATTTTGTATTTATCGCGTTAACTTGCTTTTGAACATTTTTGGATGGATTTCATTGAACATTTATTTCATTCCGTGCAGTTGAAAGCCCTTTTGAATTATAATGAGTATTTTCAGACAGAAAAATATCATAAAACTAAATTTTTCGTTCTCAAAGAAGTTCGAAATTTGGAAATTCATCAAAATCCAGAGTTCTTTGTGTGTGTGTGTGTGTGTGTGTGTGTGTGTGTGTGTGTGTGTGTGTGTGTGTGTGTTTCTGTCGATTACAATACTTTTTTTTTTGTATGCGCTAAAGTAAGAATACGTATGGAAACAATAATATCTTCTCAACGTACTTTTTAATTTAGGTTTTCATAGAGTATTTCCTCATCGAACTAAGCAGCTGTCCATTTATCTCAATCCTAATTGTATTACTAAACAGTTAGAATTGAAATAAATGGACAATTCGATTTCTGTGTGGCAAAATTTTTATCTGCCATTGCAATTAAAAAAAATAAAACATTCGTAATAAGTGATTGATAATTTCCAAGAAAATGATTTGAAAACTGAAACAATGGTACAATTTATTCCTTCATATATGAAATGATACATTTGTATTCCTTTTGTGTCATTTGTACCATAAAGATTCCCCTCTCTATGTATCAAATTTACTGTAAGAAAAAATCTTTATCCATATCACATAGCTTTCAGTACAAGTTTATTGTCATTAAATGATTCCTCCAACATTAGACATTTTTTTTAAATGCTTGCACCTTTACACCATTCTTTCACCACGAAATTCAATTTTTGAAGCTGAACTGTACCATTTACTAAAAACTGATACAAATGTAACTGTAACATAAGGCAACTTTCGTTGTAAATACATGTATCGTTACAAGATCTGTTACGGTAAATTTCATTTCTTTTTTGAAGCTGAATGCTAGTTAATGGTACTCTTAGCCAACCATTAGCTAAAAACAGAGGGAAATGTAATTGTGTTAAAGAGCTTTTAAAAGAGATATGATTGTTTTGGAATAGTTTATTCTGGATGCATTGATTTCATACATTGTTTGTCCTTAAATAGATAGTATCAGATTTCATATGTAATGTGCTATCCAGCTTCATACTCCCCAACAAAATACAATTCCCGAAGACTCTTCAATGATTTTCAGTCTGTAAGATGAGGGTTCTTTGAATAATGCTTTTAAAACAACTTTCAGAGAGCACACTCGATGCATTCCATACAATTCCTCTTCTCGAAAGTATTTGAAATGAGCTCCTTTCAACCCCAGAGGAAAGAGTGACAGGGAAAAAGACACGAAGAAAGAAAGCATCACTCGAGTCACAAAAGAAACCACCGCTTTAAAGCCTCTTTCCGCCTCTCGTTTCTGGATGCGGTTTTCCTCGCCCACTGGTGCAGCCAGGCGGAATGGGATCCTCTGGAAGCGTTTGTGTTGCAGTCCTCAGGAAACTGAACTCCTCAAGATCATTCATTACAAAGGTGCCGCATTTTTTGAAATACTTATTCACTCGTTAAGTAGCGAATGCTGGAATGGACCTTATAATTTAGAAAATGCAAGGAAATAATTTAATATGTTTTTTTTTTTTTTTTTTCCAAACTAACTTTTTTTTTTTTTGAAAAATTAATAATATTTTACTATTTATTAAAACTTTTATTTCCAACTCCCATTTGAGCAAGCGTATCTAGTACGCCTTCAAAATCCAGTGTTCGGATCAAATGATGTTCATTTTAAAATGTCTCGAGATTGAGTAGACACTCTATTCTATAGAGTTAAAATGGAGCTTGGGATGGATTTGCTTGCGGTTCATATCCGGATACTGGGAAGTCTCATATGTATTTTAAAAGTCTCTTTTTAAGGCCGATTGAAACCAACCATGGACTTCCACACCCATTTTCATTTACCTAAATCATTGCGTTTTTGAATTATTGTTTCACAAGCGTGAGGAAATACAAACCGACAGACACTTTGACAAATGGGATTCAAAATTTGGCAATGATCTATACTTTTGATGTTAAAACTGTGAAACAAAGCTCATTTATCTGAACTGTAACGTTTACGCATTTCAATGCATTCAAAAGTACAGACGAGCAGGTGATCCACCTATTAACGGATTTCGTTTTAAATTTTACACAGACTTCCAATTTACAAATTTTCTTAAGAATTCGGTGAATTGATCAGTTTAGTGCAAAGGGTTTTTGAATGACTGAGTTCAGAGACAGAAGAACGGATCATTCGAAAAATACATTTCCTGAAACTTCAAAATCACGGCACGAACGCCCGAGATTTTTTGACGGTTACAGTACTTTCTCTTTGTATATTTTGTGCACACGAGAAATAAAAAATGATAATTGGCCGAAATGTAGTGGGCGCCTGATACATAGCTAGTTTTAGACAAATGGTTATAACATGATAAACTGGCAGAGCGTTAGAAGCGAGAAATGGAATAAAAAGAATATAAGAAAGAATAAAAATCTTTTCACAGTCTTTCTGTATGAGTTTCATTCCAAAAGATGGCAGCAGGTATCACGTCATCGGGGACAGACTGTTTCATTTAATAATAAAAGTGACTAACGTAATATTTGACTTAAAAATGAAACTTTTAATTTCTTTAAAAGGAATTTTTAATATTATTGTAGATGAGTTAATATCTCTTGGTTTTTTTTTAATTATAAATTTTGCTTTTCATTTCCTAACCGTATGGCTGAGGGGATCCTTCGTTCAGCATTAAGAACTGAGGCATGTCACAAACACTGATCGATGATGGATGATTATCTATGATAATAACTTTGAACAGATCAGTACGTTATAATGATAATTTTTAGAGTGAACTCATTAAATACCAGACATTTTAAATTCAAAATGGATTTTTATTGTAGGGCCGCATATACGTGCTTCCATTTTATCAACGCTTAGCTTCATTTCTTTGTTCCTAAATTTTTCAGATAGTTTCGGGGTGGGGGGTGGAACCGAGACTTAGTTGGGAAGAATTGGGCTCAGAATTGTGATGCTCTCCCTTGAGGAATATCTTCATGATTGATGGAGAAAATACAGACTCACCAGCCTTAAGCTTTCATTGCCTCAGAGTTCAATTGAACGAAGGCTGTAAAAATAGCTTTCTTGTAAGCCTGAATGAGCGATTTAACAATGCAACACAGAATTGCCATTCGGCCAGCTTGTGAACTTTTTCAGATGTTTCAGCATTATCGCGCACAGTGCAAGAGAGACTAATTATTATAAATTTCGTTGATACAAAATCTTTTGAATAATAATGAAATGGTAATGGAAACAGAAAACACAAAAAATAGACGTAGAAAAGTATTTCTTCCGGGTTTCTTTTACAATGAGGTCATCCGCAAAAAAACATATTTTTGCTTTCGCACCGTCACTGAAAGAACAATTGAAGTCACAAAAAACTATTGGACGAAACATCGAAACTGCGAAACGATTCCTACATTTATGGATAATGGAAGTATGGCGAATATAATAAGGATTCATTCGTTGTCTTTAATAATTTTGTTTAATTTTCTGAAATATTCATTTCATCTAGTGAATGAAATAAATATTCTTTTCCTTCGTCTGAAAAAATAATAGTATGATAAATGAATCCCGAATTTTGTTTTGATTTTTATTGTAATCATGTCAATTAAAGAATTTTAAGTTTAAAAAAGAAAATTAATTTCTATCCTCTCCACTCATGAATCCACTGCTTTAGTGAAGAGACGGGGAGCAGAGATCATTAAAATGTAGTGTTATCGTAAAATTTCCAAATTTTGCTCGACTGAAGGATGGCTTTCTTACATCTATTACTATAAATTCATATATCAAGGACTTAAGAAAATTGGAAAACTCTTAGTAAAATTCTAAAGATCTGACGATGATGAAATAAATACAGAAAACAGTATAAAAATTTGTTATTATTAAATGCTACAGCAAAATACACTGATATTAATAATGTTCCTGCTTGGAGGAACAGTTCAGAAGACTTTTCGGCGCCTCTCGTCTTTCTGCTCCTTTCATTGAAGCTAATAAAAACAACATTAGAACCATTGGATGGATTAAGATATGGATGAATGCTATATGCAAATGAAGCATCACTCAGTCTATTCAATTGTAAAAGAGCTAACAAATATAAAAGAACGATGCTTCTCATCGTATTGTGACCAAAGTTTCTTTTTCCGTTAATATAAGTCAAGATTTAAAAAAAAACGTTGAAAAAGACTAGATAAACTGAAGATTTGTATATAATCTCCTTTTTTTTGTGTGTGTGTTTTGATAGAATTGTAATCTTTTTATAAATACCATTCTTGTTTTAAGAAAAGGCCTTAAAATATCTAGATGGGGTGAATTGGCGATTTTTAAACAAGGCTCAACCCATTCGGATCTCTAAATTGTAAGAAAACGAAAGTTATATTTATCGCCAAATGGCCGAGTGGTGACTGAAACGGCTCGTTTCATCCTTTTCCTTCCCTTTCTATAAAAACACTGAAAGATATCGTAGAATAAAATGGGAGATGAAGATATGTACTTGTACAATTTTCAGTCTCCTTTGACGCACAGATTGGGACGAAGCGAAATTTCGGGTTGTCTCGCAGTGTTGCGAATGAAATTTTTCTTTTCTTTCATCTCATTCCAGTTAGCCGCTAGTTATGAGGAAATGAGGAGCCTATCAAACAAATCTCAACGTTTTTGGACTCACAGTTTGAAAGAAAGTGATATGTCATGTTTGATGTATCTCACGGTTTTTGTATTCCTCTTTCGCTACTCCCGCTTGCAAGAAATGATTTTTAAAAAATACTCAACTCCGATAGAAGATGAATAGATGCGCAATAAACAACTCCCCTTCTATTTGGGCCCAGGGATTGTGAGAAAGCGAAAAACTCTTCTTGTAACTATACAACTTTTCTTTAAACGTTAAGTTGAACAAATTATTAAATGATAATAAACATCAAGGTAGCATTCATACGATATTTTTCATTCATATTACTGTCTATGTTATGGATCGACTCGTATAAATACCGGAACGATAAGTCATGTTTCTTCTTTTTTCCCACTTTGAACATTCGAACTGTTTTCGAATTTCATAAAATGCGACCTACATGTTGGTCTATTTTGTTAAAAAATTCAATTTTTAAACAATGTTCATAATTATTATGATTCGCCATGCATTTATCATCTTTATTATTTCGTCTTCTCAGAATGTGTGGGGAGTTTGACTCGTGCTGCCATCTGTGATATTTTCAATCAAACTGAAACTAGAATTTTTTTTACTTTCAATAAATGTTATCGGAATTGGTTATTCATTATCCATCTCTATATATAAATAATGAGGAAAATTTTCCGACAGAATTCATCAGTCCAAAATCACTGAATCCATTTCAAGATGTCTTATTTCATATAAAAGTCCATAACTTCTAGTCCATTCTTCTTCTTCCTCAATGTTCATTTATTTGTCTGTCATATCTTTTCATTTTCGAGAGAAGTCTAAAAAAACAAAACTTCGATGAATATTCACAATAGTTAAATATTGCGACCCAATTGCCTATCTACAACTACTAAATTGACTTTTTTAAAAAATAATTCGTATGAAAGTTCACGACTTCCAGATATTCATCAAAGGTGTCTGTCTGCATTTTACCATCCACCCTTTTTGGAAGAAACTGAAAAGGTAAAAATGACTGAATTCTCTAAAAGAAAATCCTGCGACAGAGTTCCCCAGCTCCAACCATTGAATCGATTTGAAAAAAATTTACTTCATATGAGTGTTTAAGATCCCTTGATATAACATCAATCTTTCTCCCCATTTCAAAACATTTTGAAAAAAAAAAAAAAAAAAAAAAAAAACCACCCTTAATATGGCCCTCAGCTACTATAACTGGAATGATTTTGTTGGTTGTCACCACCAACTGACGATTATATCTCATTGAAACATATTTAAGAAATCAGAATGCTCTATCATTATAGAGTATTTTTTAATTATACTACTACAGCTATTATTTTATCATACTTTTGGTTCCATATAGTTGAATCAAGATTGGTTGACATGAATGAATAACTCCTATTAATCTAATTAAAATAAATTAATTCTATCTATTTAACAATGTATATGCATGCTTAGTCTAAAACTAATGATATATGTCTATTTTAACCAAGTGTATCAAATTAATGGTTGTTTTGTTTATTTTACACTAAAAATTATATTAACGCTAAGTCGCATTTCCCTCGGAACACGACGTGATCTGTCAAAAAATACAAGTTGTGCTACTTTGGAAACTCCAGGAGCATATAAGCCAAAAATTAATTTATATGTTTAGTTTTATAAACCACATAATCTTATTACTGTATTTGATTCCCTTCGAAATAAAAAAAAATTAGTAAAAAGGCCAAATTAATAGAAAATACTTTGAGATTATTTTAAAGAACACGGGGAAAAAGGAATTAGGTTACAGAATGCTAGTTTTCGCGAAAAAAAAACAAAATTAAAACTTTCTCTCTAAACTATCCTTATTAGTTCCCAACAGTTAAATTTCATAAAAAGTCGTTAAAATTCAGATTCGTGACTTGTAGCACTGGCAGTTAAAATCACTTTACGTAAACATTTCTTTAAATACTTAAAAATTATCCTACACAAAATCAAAGATGAAGATAACTTATAATTAATAGTAACAAAGAAGTTTTGATTTTCTTAAAGATAACAAAAATATTATTATACTTAATACTTATGATTTCGAAAATTTAACCCCCAATCTGCTTCATGAAAAATTAATAAATGTCTTTACTTTTATATATGACGAATATTTAAATGAAGATGTTATTACTAAAATTAACTGGCTAGAATTATCTAATTTTAATATTACATAAAATTACGTTTTTAAAGGAATTAATTCTTATAAACATGTAAAGGGCATTCCAATGGGAACAGTTTTTTCAAATGCTTTAGCCAATATTTTCTTACATTACTATGATAAAAAAAAATAATTAAATATAATTTAATAAACGGTTGGAGATATATTGATGACTTACTTTTGATAAACTTAGATTATACCAATATTATGACTTATTCCTTTCTAAAGGATTTAACTCTAACAGAAGCAAATAAAAATCAACTTGAAACTACTTTTCTGGATTTAAAAATCGAAATTGCTAAAGATAAAACAATAGTTGATATAAATGATAAAAGGGATGAATTCAACTTTAGAATAACGAAACTTTGTAATTACCATTCTAATCTAAACTCTAAAATTTTCAAAAAATTTATTTCCTCACAATTCAACAGGATAAAAAGAGTTTGTAATAAAATTTCCTATATTGATTCTATATTTCCTATATTATATCATTAAAAATTTAACTAATAATGAATTTCCCAGAAACTACTGCAATATTAATTTTGTAATAAAAAAAGAGATGATTTCATATTAATCCTTCGCCTAAGAAAATAGACTTTCCGTTGCATTTAATTAACAATATAGATGGCGTAAAGAGCCTCCAATTATTTATCGCCTTGAATGGCGTAAGCAGAAGCAAAGATGGGACACTTTTTATAAAAATTTTTCTTGCTGCCGGTATGTTCTTTCCTTTTTGTTTTAATAATTGATTATGAGAGTTCTTATATAATTTATTTTATGTTATTATATATTTTGCTAAATTAGTGGTCGTATTCTTTTATAATTTTTTTTTCATTTCTGCAGAAAATGGGGCATCACTTAGGTCTTAATTTCAGAGGATTCTCGGTCACGAGAGGTCAATACTGTTGGACTAAGGTCAGACTCCTCACATTAAAAATCCCTTATTTTCAATCCCTGCCTGAGGGTCACCCTTGAAAAAGTCTTCAGGTTGGATATATATATATATATATATATATATATATTGTGCTAGGTAAAACAAATTTGGTAGGCATATTTATACATCTAAAAAACGACATGGATTCAAATTTCGCGCTTCCCGCATAAGTGTGGCACTAGTAGCGCCACTCAGAATTTACATATCAGGTTTGCTTTAAATGCGTGCTGTAATGTTCGTGAGCATTATTTATCTTTGAAATCTGACGTATTGAGTTGATATTAATCAAGACTGCCTTTAAGAAGACGAAGAATCCATTATCAGCAATAGAGTTTGAAGAATATCAGCAATAACAATCAACAATAAGAATTATCAACAATAGAGCTTCCGAGATTGAACGAGGTCGTGTAATAGGGCTAAGAGAAGGTGGACTTTCTTCCCGCGATATTGCAGAAAGACTTGGCCGGAATGTACCCATTATGAATGATTGTTGGGAGCAGTGGTTAAGGGATGGTACTGCCTCAAGAAGACCGGGTTCTGGAAGGCCAATTGGTAATACTGAGAAGGAAGACCTCCATATTCGGCGTACAGCTGTGGCGCATCGTATTGCTTCTGAGGCAGAAGTTCGAGCTGCAGTTGGTACCACAGTGACACAACGAACTGTTAGAAATCGGTTACTTCAAGGACAGCTCCGAGCCAGGGGCCCTGTAGCGTGCATTCCACTGACTCCAAGCCATTGCAATTTGCGCTGCCAGTGGTGTCAAGCCAGAGCTCGTTGGAAGAGTTATGTTGTGTTTTCTGATGAAAGCATGTTTTGCTTTGGCCCCAGTGATGGCCGTGTGTTGATCAGGAGGAGGCCAGTGAAACATTGCAATCAAACTGTCTGCAGTCTAGACACACTGGACCTACACTTGGTGTCATAGTCTGGGGAGCAATTTCCTATGACAGCAGGAACAGTCTCATGGTTATCCCAAACACACTAACTGCAAATTTGTACGTCAGTCTCGTAATTTAACTTGTTGAACTGCCATTCAGGACCAGCATTCAATGGGGAGCTTTCCAACAGGATAACGCTCCCCTCACTCACTGTTGTAATATAACGTGCTCTACAAAGTGTCTACATGTTACCTTGGCCTGCAAGATCACCAGATCTGTCTCCAATTAGGAAAGTATAGGATATCATTGGTCGACAACTCCAGCATCATCCACAGCCAGCATTGACCGTCCCAGTATTGACAGAACAATTACAACAAGCAGAGAATTCCATACCACAGAGTGACATTCGGCACTTGTATGACACAATGCATGAACTTTTGCAGGCTTGCATTCAAAATTCTGGAGGATACATCGGAGGATGCATGCTTGGAGTCAATGGCTCTGGAGGATACAACATTTCACATTTGAAATGCATTTACTTGAGCTTAAATTAACCAGTGATCTTGAAAATTTAATCAATTAAACATGTTAACTAGACAAATACATTGTCCAAATTTCATTACTCTACAATTCTTGGTGTTCGGATATTTCCCCTTCAGCATATATATATATATATATATAAAGATATATATATATTTTATGTTATCAAGTGGCAACAGTGACATGTAAACAAATCGCTATACAAATGTTTCAGACTACTTCTTTGAACGTTTTTACGGATGCACTTAATTCCTTTTCTTTAATTTTTGTATTTAATCTCTAAAATTATCTTCAAAGGCACAACATTGAAACAGACAAAGAATGCCAAATTCCCAAAAGAAACATTTACTCGATTTGTCTTTGTTCCTTGTATTAAGTTTTCGAAATAAACTTGCATTTCTAAAAAAAATCCATCCTTTCTCTTAGTTCCTTAATACCAAAGCTAACAAATTCGAATTCTTTTCAGTCACATTTTGCTGACTTAAGATGTTATGTATATCATCTTTCTGAGAAATTAAAGTAAAACGAAAGATTTTTTTAAATATGCATTTATTCGTACAATTATGTTTTGAAAGCTTACAACATTTTCATTCCAAAATCGATGTACAGCCCTAAAAGACAATAGAAATTTAACAGAGAAATATTATTAATTCTAATAACAAAAAAACAAAAAAAATCAGCAAAACAGATTAAACAAATAACAAGAAAAAATTTATCAATATACATACTATATTTTTATTGCTCTTTTTTTTTCACAGTACACCTATGGTTAACATTTGTTTTGGCACAGAATATTGTAATACAAGTGAATGAAGTTTCATATATGAATTATTTTTTAACTTTGGATGAAATATCTGATGGAAGTTGAATTACTTCTTTCAGGTTCAGGTCTACAGATTTTTTTTATCGAATTTGTTTCCTTGCGTCACCCCAAATGATTGGAGCAAGTAGAGACGGTTCAATCACTTTCTGATCAAAGGGCGCATTCTTCATTTATAAGATTATTTTTATTATATTATTTATAAGGTTATTCTTTTCTTGAAAAATCTATTCAATTCGAAAAAAATTCATCAAAAAACTTTCAAAACTTAATTATTCAATTAAAGCGTGCATTATCAAGCATTATCTACAATTGTCATATTAGCAGAATTATTTATATAGAAACATTTTTTTTCTCAAAGCAAAATTTAAATGAAATTCAGGATTGACGCTCTGAACACGTTGAGAGACACGTGCTGTTAAAAATCTGCAAGTTGTTCCCTAAGAGTGGAACAAGTGTTTGTTTCCTCATCCACTGTACTGAGATATAAACTTTCAATTGAAAAGTCTCATCAAATAAAGAACCGACATAATATTTGGGCTTTTGAATAATGAAAAAATGAATACATTTTTATGCACTCTTCCACAACAATAAAAAAAGTCAAATAGTGATTTTTTTTAATACGCATACCTATAAACACAAAAAGTTTCCTGCTTGTATCTAAATTTTACCGAGATATTAAAAGGCAAAGTTATTGATTTAGGCAGCTTCTTTCATACGTCTGGCCAATGTTTGAGTTATGTTCTCGTTGTAATTTTCAGGAATATCGTATTACCACGAAAGATTATTAAAAGTAAGAATCAATAAAAAAATAACGCATTTATTAACTTTCAATAATTTTTTAAAAAAAATCATACAATACATTAATTGAGGTACTTGTTTAAAATGAACACCTTCAACACCTATACAAAGTTGCATTTTTTTAACAATACTTGCGCATATATGCCCATTCATTATTTGTGACTTACTGATCACACTTTTGAATTGTAAATATCTACGCATTGTGAACTGTCAAACTGACTTCCTCCCTTAGTTTAGACATAATGCCATTCAAAACTAACTGAATATTTTGATTGCCTTTCAGCATATTGTTCTACAGAATGGCAACCAACCTGAAGAGAGTCTAAAACTGCAGCACGACACTTTTGTACAAAATTGACACCGATTGCGAACCTTTTGTAAGAAAAATTAATTTTTACCATTACAAAAGAGAAAGCCTTGAAGATGAATGCTTCTATCTCGTTGAAATGTATTAGAATCGTCAAAAATTCAATCCCGACATTTTGATGAATCTCTTGGTTAGACTTCTCTGAGACTGAATAAATGATTTTGGAATGAATCAAACTGTTTATCTAATGACTAAATACGATAACTCGAAGGTTTAGAAGGATGAAATTTTATACTTGATCTTTTTGCCAAAATCGAAATTTGTATAAAATATCGAAAACATTCTGTTTAAACTAAATGAAATTGTCGGTCCGTCCTCGCCAGCGCAGATAGCATATTTCAAAATAACAAAGAGCTAAGAGGAAAAAATGAACATGAATTTTTAAAGTTTGTATTTCAGATCTATAATAATAGGGTGAGAGAGAGATGTCAAAAATGTATATGACGTGTATATTTTTTCGTCACTAGACTACAAAATAATGAAGGTACTTGAATGTATGCGAATGATAAAAGGAGAAGTCACCCATTCGTTTTATCTTCATACGCGAATGTTTGACTCATTATTTCATCATTCATTCTTCTATTAAGAAATATTGATACAAAACGCTGACTCTCTGATAACTGATCTTTGCACTGGAACCACTTGGATCAATTAACACTTGAACAGGTCTCCCAAGAGTTTGACGATGGGTGTTGAGCCTATAGTCTTCCTGAAAAATATCGCTTCTACTACGTCTGGCGGCAATTGTCTCAAAGAAGGTAGAAGAAGTAACAGTCTCCCAAACCTAAAAAGGAAAAGAGTCATCACTATTGAATTATATATGTGTGTGTGCGTGTGTGTCGTTTCTCAATTTAATTTGAACCTTCATTTATTTAATCTTAAATTAGCCCATATTACTTTATTATAAAATGCTCCCGTATTTCCTGATCTTAATACTACTATTTTATGTCATTATTTCTAGCATACGATCTAAATAATTGCCAACTCTTTGGTTCTCAGGCCTAATATAAATTATGTCCCTCGCTATGAAATAAATCTAAGTTAACATTTCAGAAATCTTCTCTTTTTGGCCGCGCATTTGTAAAATTATGTTTATATATATATAAGTGTATACAACGAAAGAAATGTAAATTAGATTTTAAAACTTTTGTATTGAAAATACAATTGTAACGCTGAATGAAAAATCACAGCATCATTGTGGCATGCAACCCACATTTCCAGATTTTCGCCAAGAAACCTTCTTTAAAGATGACTCACATTCCCTTCTTCTACTGAAGCTCCGCCATTGATAGTTTTAAAATAGATGTTTTCCGAAAAGAATCAGAAAAAAAAATAATTTAATTATGTTGATTATACATCTTGTTTCAAAGGTCCGTTCAAATAATCAAAGCTAGTACTGGGTCCCTATTTGCTACAGATCATGAGTCCGTAGGCAAAAGTGCAAAAAAGGATATACCAGATTGAATGCAATGACAAAAAGTAAGTCGTCTGGATATTAGTTTCGTGGCCTGAAAATGACCCCGGTAGGCAGAGCGCAGTACCGACAGCTACAGCCATCATTTGTCTCATTCGGTCTGTTATTAAATGACAGCGTCTCCATTCTCACAGACAAGCATAGGCAAGAATGAAATGCATTTTTTTATTCAGCAAGTTCTTTTTAATGGGTCACTTCGTTTGCTTCTTTCATTCTTAAAATGATTTTCCAAACTCAATGGATGTCTAAAATATCAAAGTTCGTCAAAATCAAGATGCTAAAATGAGCTATTCTATAGCCGTATTTTATATACAAGAAAATAAAAAACTGTCGGAAATGTAAGTTTCATTACCTGAAGGCATAATCAAAATGCTGGGATTTGATGTGATGAATTAGCATTAATTGTGCGTGATCGTGAAGCATTTCCACCTGCTGGCTGTCCTTCAAATTTTCAATATCTACCAAAAAGGGATTCATTCTGTTAAAAACGTGTAGACAAAAAGCAACAGTTTTAATTGATACCGAATGAAAGAAATGGCATAAAATATTATTTTCTATATCAACATCATTATCGTACATACACGATTTATAAAATCATCTTCATTTCAATAAATGAAAACAGTTTTTAAAACGCGCTATTATTTATGTATCAAATAGAAGATTTTTTACCTCCCTACGTAAGTCTATGGTTTACAGTACTTATGCCATCATGAAATCAATCTTTTCCCGTATTCACTGTCGAGTCATCTCATTTCATCGAATTTAATTAAATGAATCGATTCACTGATGATGAAGCTCTCAGAATATCAAGTGAAAGTTTTGTCTTCCAGAAGACAAAATTTCAAAATCTTGCATATCAGACAGTGAATGTCATCTTTACGAATAGGTGACAGATCAAGTAAAATGCAACTGTATAAGCAGAGGAAATCATTCACATTCAAAACTTATTATTAGAGCTAGTGACAAATTCGGTCGACAACATGCGGCGGAATGTCACAAGCCATCGGTTATACATCACCATGGATTAATGCATTATGCGTTGCTACTTGACATACAGAATTTCAAATAACTCCACAAAATGAAACAGATTTCGTTTCAAAATGAATTTTAATAAGCAATATATCGATACGGTGCATTTGAAATTAAATTTTATAAATTTAAATTGTTTTTAAATACATCGGGATCATTTCTACAATTATTTAATTGGCGCAACTATGCTAGACGAAGTCAAAATAGACTCATTCATTTTAAAGCGTTATCAGGCTATAATGTTTTGACCTAGAGGTATGAATTTGAGCTATGGATTTAGCAGACATTTTAGCAGATTAGCATCTCTTTTACAGTCTCGATGTTTCTGTGTACTGTGGCTTAAACCGAAACTAAGAATAAGAAAAAGTGACTGGAAATGGTGAGCACCTTCAAACGTTCGTGGATTTCAAGTGACTAAAATAGGATTCCCTGTCTCACATTGAAATACGCATCTTTCGACGTATTCAGGAGAAAAAGTCGGCTTAAAAACTTGCACACTTTATTACAAGATACACATACTTTTCAAAACTTCTATATGTAGCTACTTTTTTGGATGAAATGACTCACTACGTAAAGAGTTTTCAAAATTTTAACTAGATTTTTAATATAGAAAGATGAATCGAAATTTTACCTCTTTTCTTTAACATTATATATGCTAATGAATATACAATTATACCTATAACACCAATAATCATTTTTATATAACTTTGAAATTACAAAAAATAACTTTTTATTGATACGAATTTATAACATCGTGCAATTATTTCATTTTGATAATTTTTAAAATTATTTTTGCATCAATGCTTTATCCATATATCGATATATGGATATATATTCACAAGATGTGAATAACCAATACATATACGAATATTACAATAGTTTTTGTGCGTCTAAGCAAAAATAAATATTAGATTTTTCAGATTATTATTAGCAAATGTTTTGATTTACCACAAAATGATATATTTCTTTCCAACATGATTAGTTTAAGAAATCAATTTGTTGTTTCTTACGGCACTTGCCATGGACAAGCCCGCTGTTACGAAGACAGCGATTTAAGACGGTGGGGGAGCGTCACTTGTTTTTTTAGTAGCGCCAACTAGGGCCAAGAGTAGGACTTTGCTACTCACGCATCACTCATTCGCTTGCACAACCCCTTTTTACAGGAGGGCACATTCACACATCTCACAGATAGAACAACGGAAGAACAACCATGCCCATATACCGGGACTCGAACCAAGGACGCCCAGATCACGGGGAAGACCCGCTACCCCTATGCCAGGAAGCCGGCAGAAATCAGTTTTCTTTCTATAGGTGCTATAAGGATCATTATGTATAGAGTCCTCTATATATTTAGTGGTTTTTGTTTCCCACAGAGTCCATTCTAGATGTTGCACTTGCTGCTACATCTCCGTATATAAAGTTTGCTTGACCTTCCCAAACCTTTTCTCACCTTTGTCTTAGATCTTTGAACTCATTTTGAATTCAATAGATAAAAAAAAATGAGTGTCCATTGAGACAGATTATGGTTTATTTGAATGAAGTCGATTTCTTTGGTCAATTTAATAACATTAGTAATCTTAAATATTGTATCTGTATTTAATGTGAAATAAAGGAAAACCATGGTTGTATTTGAATAGGAAAAATAAATTTGGAAAATAGGAATAATAAGTTGAATGAATTTTTTCTTACCAGGACGAAACAGGATGATCGCCTTGAGACAGGCGAATTCCGAAAAGTCCACAGCTAGCATCTTAAAACGAGCGAACGTCTTCTGAAGAATGTGTGTGCATTTCTTCTGCTGAACGTTGTTTAGAGGCGAGTTCGTATCCATGGTTCCGAACAATGGATTGGAGTCCAAGGGTATGCTCCACTGAATGCAACTGATCAGAAAAAGTTCAGACCAAGTCTCCTCCAGCAGGGATACCTGGTGAACCCAATACCGCCAGTTGTATTAAGAAATCTTAAGAGCAATGTCACTGAATCTAATAATTTGCTATAAAATACCGACTGCATTTAGATATAACCAGTGGTTTTCTCAACTTCAGAACCTTTTAATGAGTTACCGAAAATCTCGAGAAAAGTATTTTTTGAAGCTATGAATTCCATGTTTTAGGTGATAAATTCATAATCGGGTTTCAATTTTGAAGTTTATTGAGGCAAACTTAAATCGGCCGCAGGTTCAGGAAATGATCTCTTTAAATCTTCCTTGTATGCTCTCTAATAAACATGTTATCCCCCGAATAAAATTCTGGACATGGAATGAGGCAGCGAACTCCTTGAAAAGCATTATCGAAAAATAGTAAAAGAGATTTATTTTTAGGGAGAGATCTAGCATTTTCACGGTACCTATCGGCGGATTTTTGAGGTGAATATTCCCGGGCATGCATTTAACAAACAAGAATCTGAAAATCGATTTTGTGTTCTGGATATCTTCATACCGACCGATGAAAACAAAATTTGAAATATAATTATTATCACAGGATTGCATACCTGATTTCACTTAATTAAATCACCGAGTTCTTGAGTTCGCATGTTTACCATCTGTAAAAAAGTATTGACCGAAACATTTGATGAGAATTTGAATCTTAGATGCTGGACTTGTGTATTAAATTTCATTTATCTAATGCTTTATGCTTTAAGTTATCTTGTTTAGTTGCACTTGGGTATATAGATTTTCATGGAATGGGTTCCGTTCAAAGTGTAATAGAAATCTACAAAATTACAAAATCCATATACCGATGGATATACCGGATCCATGTACCATGGGTTCCATTTTGTCTACAATGATCGATCGTTTAATAGCATTTAAATTATTTCTGCTACGCAGCTGAAAATCAATTCCATTCAATGAACTTAGAATTCTATATATTAAACTTGTTTAAATATGAGATGTAAAATATGAGTTACTAAGAATTCAGCAACAATTATCAGTTTTAACTGATAATCATTTTACTGACAATAATTATTAATTTTAAGGCACGCAAAAACTGAACTGAGTTTACTGTAATGTTTCGAAAAACGAGACATATAATATAAATGTTTTTCTTTGAAATTTGTTACTTTTTCTTCTTTTATAAATTTAAATAAATTAATTTTCTATTTTCTCACTATAAATAAATTTTTCGCATTATAGTAGCAGAAAGATATATCGATCTGGCTGATTCTTTCCCAAGGAATGGAATCGGATTCTCGTCTCTTTGATTCTGAAATCAAAACTGCAATCAGATTACCTCGTTCTCTGATTTCTTACTGTGTCATATATTTATGAAATGTTTTTAAGCATATTTAATTTCTTAAAGCTTTTATGGTGATTTGAATTTTTATTGACACTACCTCTTTTTCATAATACTTTCGTTTACATATACTAATTATTGAATAGAATTGAAAGTCAGATTTGTCATGTCAAATTGTCAAAATGTCATGATTTTTTTATAAAAATCTGTTAACAACATACTACTCATCCCCTGAGCAAAAAATGTGAATGAACCTGATCTTGCAAAGCCAACGAAGAGTAGGAAGGCAAATTCCGCGCCCATCGAATGCCCAGCAGAAGAATCCTAGCCGACGTCTCATACAACGAGCTCTTAGTTGCATCCAGTGGTGTCTCATTCCCACCTTCATGAGAGAAAAAGCTCGGATAACTCAAAGGACAAAAAGCTTCTTTTTTCAGTGCTTCTTCCAAGCCTGCAGATGAAAAAGGAACTAGTAGAATCGATTTATCCAATTAATGTGAAACATTCTTCAAAATTAAGATCTTTCTAAAAATTAACATAAAACCAACTACAACTCGATTAGAGATTCGTAGAACAATTTATGCAGTTTGGTAATGTGATCTCATTATTTTAAAAAATTCAGAAATGTACAAAGTCCTGTCAAAAAGTTATACCAATCAACTGTAACTTGTCAAAAAATTCATGTAATTGTTTTATCAAGTTATTTTGATACCACATAAGTATTTAAAACAGAAAAGGAAATTCAAAGAATAAATTTCTCGGTCCGAGTCACTGATCTGATTTCAGAAGTTTATATTTCATTTGAAAGCACTTGTTGTCTAGATTTGTCATCATTGGTCATTTGCACTCCCTCATCCAGCATTTTCGAGAAATAGCCCAAAAACGCTACTTCACAACATTGAATTTTCGATCTGAAATAAAATGCGAAAAACTTTATTTATTCTATAATTTAAAGCAAAGTTATTAAATAAGATTATTTCATCCCAATTCCTTGACAGGACTAAAGGAATCGATGCAGTTAGAGAACAGCTGATTGCCGAAAGCGGATATTAATTATTTATTTCACTGCAATTTTTAAAAAAATCGATCAGAAAATAAATCCACTGTAACTCATTAATGATAAAATATGATAATTATAATAAAGAATTGAAATTGTATACTCAGAGAAAATGACTCTTTAAAAATGGTCTTTAAATATATATGATACTGTACATCGACATGGAGGACCGTCACATTGTCCATCCTTCATGAGATATATAGAGAACTACAGGATGGCTGAGTGATTGAAGGACCACTTTTTCAATACGTATAAGATTTCATTTCTCTAAATCTTAGAAAAATATTCACAATGGATCATTTGACACTTTTTTGCAAAGTAAATTTAGATCTTGCAATGTTGGAAACACTTATACCTCTAAAATGTAGGCAGTCCATGATAATGATCTAAAAATGGAAGATGCCATGCACATTTTTTTACCTGCTGATACTCTGTCCTTGCTGCTCACGAAAATCTCTGTCAGCTTGGAGTCATTCATTTTCACAAAGAGAGGAGGTCCCAGCTTTGGATGCAGAGGAAACAATGGAGGAAAGGTCGTGAAATTGACACCTTTCAAGTCACTTCGAGCATTAAAGGCTTCCTCAGTTGAAGAAATGGGTACAGAGAAAGCGCTCCCTGGCCGAATAATCGCTGCGCTGCGAGGCTGACGTTCATTCTGGACAGCTTCAAAAAAAAATTTTTTTTTTGATAATGTTAGTAATATATATAGGGTGTTGCCTAATTCAACCGACAAATTCAGGGAGGTGATAGTAGATATCGAGAGGATTAAAAATCACCATATAGCATGAGAAATTACCAGTAAACATATGGTGGCAGGTACAGTTTATTGGGTTAAAATCGCAAAAATAGACTTCTAGAAATCAATAAGCATATGTTTTCTGGTAATTTTCATCTCTTTAATGCTTACTATCACCTCTTTGAATATATTCTTCCGAATTCAGCAACACCCTCTGGAAACATCAGCACCGATGTTGCTGCGGTATTTCCTCGTGACCATTTTAGTTTTTTTTCAATATTTTAAAAACTCTTTAAACTACATGCTTAGATCAAATGAATGAGTATAAAATACTTACATTTTCAAACTTTTATTTTTTCTTCAAATTTTAATATTTTTGCAGTTAATTGTTTTAGATTATTTTTTTCGTTTTCAGACATTTATGACCCCCTGTATAATCAAATCGACCTGTTACCTACATGGACAAATATTTTTAAGAATGTGCTTTCATTTTTTTTTTAAAGTTCATAGTCGAAATATCATTTGTTATTTTTTTATTAATTTTTTTACAGTTTGTAACAATTTTCGGACTCTCAAAAATCCGCTTAATTGTTTGTTTGGACCTGATGCCATTTCACATCCATTGACAGATTTAATTTCGCTCAGTGGTTTCTTAGCACTTGGAAGAGTCAATGACGCTGTTAAAAAGATACAATGATTGTTCAAAGGGAATGAAATGAAATATTATACGGTTTTTCTCCTTTACCTTTAAATAAATTAGCGCAAATTGCAATTTCTCTGTGTCACAATTTTTTTTTCTAACAAACAACACAATTTTTTACGGAATAAATTGATGGCCTAATCGGCTCAAAATGTCCGTGGTTCAAACGCAAGAGAAGGATACATATGAGAAAAATTTAACTCAAGTGTGAATATGCCAAAATTTAGTTAAAAAATAGTTTAATGTGGCAATGATATAAAAACAAATATTTTGCAGCTACAACATTTGTAATCATGAAGGATACAGAAATGGGAAATGCAAAATTTGATATAAAGATATTTTTTTAATTATTATGCTAATAATTTTTTCCAATTGTAATGCTTATATAGGAATTTAAAATCATCTTTTGTAACATTAAATGAACGAAAAATTCATAAAAATATTTTTCCAGATATTGTTGTATTGGATCCAGGATTTTTTAAAATTCTTTTTGAACCTAAAATTTAACTATCATCCACTATTCCCAAACACAAATATAAGAAGAAAAAAAATTAATGCCCTTTTTAATAATTTCCATTTTTTTTTTTTCAATTTTTTTTACAAATTTCAAACTCTTTGCGGCATCTTAAAATAATTTCAAAACCATTGAAGAGGGAGGTCCATGCTCGGAGAAGAAAATTAATTCTTCAATAGTCCAGTGGTTTGAACGTGGGGTCACTTGATCTTGCATAATACGCAAGAATGGAAAGAAATACTACTATTTTTGTGAGATATTTTGTCATTGCATTATTCATATGTAGAGACTGTTTACATTAAATAACACAAATTGGGAATAGATGCTATTTATGATATGTTATCATTGATGCAGAAATTCTCTCTTCTGATATTCAACAGTACAAATCTTCCTACAATGAACATCAAGAAAAAGGCTTCCCCACCTGATTTCGAATAATCTAAATTTCTTTTCATAATTTTAATTTTTCTTTGTTGAATATTGAAAAAAAAACTAATCTAAATTATGACATTTCTTATTTTGTTCACTTGCATGCTCTTCAAAATATTGACTGCTTTTTAAAATATATGACTAGCTAACTCATTTTTTCAGATTCTTTTTATATATTGAACGCAAGTTTTCTGATTCTTCGAGAGTTGAAATTAAAAATGTCTTTTTGCAAATACACATTTTTCAAAACTATCTTAAATTAGCAAAATAAAGAAAAACAGCTAATTCAGATGAAGTATTTAATATGAAATGAAACTATTCCGAAATAATTTATAGGCAGAAAATTCTTTCAATTTAAGCTTATGCAAGATTAAGAACAAAAATATTCATTATGCTTTATATATGTATTAAATATAATTAAACGTATAAATTAATAAATAAATGTTATATAAATAATTAAGTCTAAATTTATATAATTAAATATGTTATTAAATTTATATATGTTAAAATTTTTCTTATATTTTAAAATAATGCTTATTTTAGTTTCAGTAATCGAGTGTGGTCTAGTATGAATAATTGTACTTATCTTCACAATAAAAATAAAATGCTAAGCTTATGTTAAACGAAACAAACAAAATTTCTAAATCTTTCAATGGACGCTTTCTTTGTTAAAAACAAATTATTAGGATGGAGCCAGTTCACTCGAAAGAATAATCGCGTGATAAATATCATTGCACATGATATTTAAAATTTAGCTACAACTTTTCTTACATTATGCTGTAACGTAAAAATATAAGTAGCAATTGCCAAATAGGCAATTGCTATTTATTTCCAAAATCAAAATCCTGCGACAATGCTATCGCATACCTGCTGATTTTCAAATAATTCTATTGAAAAACCGTTAGTTAGAAATAGATTTTCAAGGCTCATTTCGGGCTTTGAGCACTCAATGTATCTAAGAGATTCTCATCAATTCTAGATTTCTATAACAAATATTTTTAATTACAAACCATCCTTGTTCATTCCACATTCCAGACATTTCCTGAGCCTGCATGCCTGGCACTGATTTCTGTGGGCTTTATCCACGATGCACTGTCCACTGGCCGCCTGGCACCTGTACACCAGCTTCCTTCGGACACTTCGCTTAAAGAAACCGCTGCAGCCGTTGCACGCAAAGACACCGTAGTGCTTGCCGCTGGACACGTCCTCACATACCACGCATCGCATGCCGGATCGGGTGCGATTTTTGCCTACCCCAGCAGGTATTCGATTTTCCGCGGAGAAGAAGTTTGATTGGGACTTTTCAAAGCTGAAAAATGTTGACAGATTTCCTGTGAAGGACAATAAAATGAAAGAATAATTTTTAAAGTTGCTTTTTTTTAAGCACTTGAAAAATTATAGGTCTGTTAGGAACGGTGAGTGAAATACTCCTTAGTATAAGATTCATAAACAATCCATTGATGATGTTTTAGGAAGTTTCTAGTGGTAACATGAAGTTTAAATAACTTCTTATATCGTTATTAGAGAATTCTGGAATATTTAAAAGAAATAAAAAACTAAAAATAAACCCTTCTATGATTAAAAAATTACTCTATCGGAAATGGATAAAGAAAAGAGCATAGGTCAATCAGATTCTTTTCAAAATATGATTTAAAATGAGCTCCCGAACATCAAGAATTGCTTTCATATCTGAAAATAGCATTGCTCATGAATAATGAGCCAAAATATTCCAAAAAGATCTTGGCAATTTTTGGTCTAATCAATAATTGTCTCCAAAGATCTATCAGCTGATTTAACAAATCGATCAGGAACATAATATTCGAATTTCATGAAACCAGTGGTGGGCATTCAACCGAAGAACATGAAATAGTGCTCCAACAAGACTTTTTATTCTTAAATGCCGGTTAATTGAGCATCTCAGTATCTGTTTTCTCAAATATTGTGAATGAATCAAAATTCCGTTTCTTTTATTTTAACTTTATAGTACGACTGAAAAAAATGGATGGGATAAAAGAAATGCGGTGTGATAATAAATCATACGTTGCTTCGGTATTTTTTGCCTTTCCAGTGTTTTAGTGCAACAAATGGGAGTTTAAAAGATGCAAATCAATCCGATTCATCCCACCCATTTGCCACTCTGCAGATGGCCGTGCTGGATCAATTGAGTTCATACAGAATTGTGTCCTCGTAATACGCTGACCATGTGATTGCTCAAAAATTATGTAACGCAATATGTGACTTCCTAATATAGATATGTAATATTATTTTACATTTGTAAGGATTTCAGCAAGTTTTAGAGACACTCCATGCTTTTACATGAAACTGTGAGCGTACACGATTTGAAGCACGAGGAGAGGCATCAACTGTTGAAATGCAGGCGAGAGAAAAATGACATCCTTTCACAGTGAAGATTTTAACGGGCGAAGATGAAAACTTTTCTCCGATTTTCAGTTAATTGAATCCGTCCTTCTTCTATCTACTATCATATTTATTTTTTATGCTCTTCTTCATCAGTATTAAACCGCTCATGAGACGACGGGTAATATTTTATCTACACCTGGAATGATAGAAAAAATCTCTCCAACGAACTAGCATCAAAATTTAATTGTTTAAATTTAAAAAAATAAGGAATATTCATCAGTATCAGGTGCATGAGGCTGGACTTCTATTCTGTGCTAGAAAATTTGATAGAAATATTCTAATCACAAGAACTCTGCAGACATAAAATTACATAAATGTACACGACAAAGCAATCACAAAATAAAAACAGAAAACGGACAAATTGAAAGATCAGAATAAACGCTGTATACAAAATCAAAGAATATGAAAAATGAAAAAAATAAAGAAAAAAAGAGGAAATAATAAGGAATAAGAGAAGAAAGTTGCTCTTTCTTTATTTCATGGTAGAATTCCAGCAAATGTAGGGCGTCGAGTATAGCATCTCTGTGATAGAATTGTCAGATTTCCCGAAAATAATCCAATTCATTCTTTGCCCACGCTGGAACCGCAGAATTGTAACAGACATGACGAGGTGCAAGTAGCACGATGTCTCTTGGTGTGCTGACACATCAAAAGCAAATGACAGGCTGAGAATCTTTATGAACCTATATGCCGG
>JAPMOR010024384.1:378167-404000 GCA_026543865.1 Argiope aurantia | reverse complement strand
ATATATATATATATATATATAAATTTTTAGCTTCTAATAGTCGTCAAACATTGATCAACAAAAGAAATACGTCCCTCCTCCCCTTTTTCGTGTTACGTAGTGGTTGCAGCTGGATTTTTACTTTTATGAATACCTGACTTGAATGGGAATCGAACCCCTTCACCGTGATCGCAGCAAACCCGTCCGCGAATCATCATTCCGAATCGTTTAAAAATGAAATGATTGATGAGCATAACGACTGATGAATGGGTCAGGAAGACTCCAGACTTGACTGATGTTTCAAATTCCAGATTTGTTAATTACGATTTGTCTGTATGCAAGGCAATATTTCTCACATAGAGCCACAGCACATTTGCCATAATATGAGGAGACTCTTTAAGTAATTTACATTTATAAGACATAAATGTATTCTCATTCCTTCCATTTTTCCGAAAATCATACATGTAAACACAGAGCATTGAAATCCTCAAAGAAAATCAACCTCGAAATGTTGATGAATCTCCACACTTCGGCCATCTTAATCCTTTTGTGCAGAAAAGCGGGCTACATTCGTGATGTATTATTGAAACCGAAATACGTAATAAGGAGGCTTTCTCGTGCTCCTGTCGTGATTCTTACAGCGCAAGCTGGCAAGTGTCATTCGCGCTGTGTGTGTTTATGGCGAATGATTTTATATATTATGATCTTTATGATAATTAAAAAATAACTTATTTTGTGTCAATTAAGAGTAAGCGTAACAATAATTTAGAAGATTATAGTGATGGTAGCAGTGATGATTTTAGTCTTTTGCAAGGAATTATAAAACGTATTGTCTTACGATGAGTTTGATGTTTTAAGAAATGTGACTAATGCATCAACAGATGGAAAGAATTCTAATGAAAGAAACTAGATTCCTGCCGAAATATATTCTGTAAAATGTATTCTTTTATATTTTTCATTTTTCGCCTATACATTATATCCGTATCAATACACATTTTTTAAAATCAATGCATTTGAATACTTCGTCACTGCACTGTCATAAAATTATTCAACACGTCTTGTACGTAATATATACAAAATGAATGTTATGTGAATGGTTTAAGATCAGCGGAAAAAAACGACTTCAAGAATTGAAATGTCTGTCAGTCTAAAAACACTACAAATGAAAAATGCAAAGCTTTAATGGCGGGATTTTTATACCAAAATTCTCCAGTTATGCCCCGTTTTGGATGAAAGACTGCGACATAAACTTCATCTATTTATATATACGCATGTGAAAATGGTAGCTCAAAAACGCAAAAATCTCAAATTTGGCATATGCATCTATCACCAAACTCATAAATTTGTATCGAATTTGAGGAAATGACAGGTTTAAAATCTTTCAAGGTCATTTTACCTGTACATGAACACCATAATTTGGAACCGCAACAGCTTTAATCAATTACATTTGATATCTAAACTATCTAAAATTTTTAAAAATCTGTATTAAGTTTGTTTACAATAAACTATTGGAAAACGCCCATATAGCATTCTTTTTTTTTTCACTTTACTATGAAACATAAAGTGGGCCATAATATATAAATACGAGGTGATTCCAAATTCATGGTACAAACTTCAAGGACTTGTGAAAGACATTATCTTTTATTGTATAGGAATGCATAGGAGAAGATCATGCTACGAGTCGCGGATACAGGTAATAAGGTATGAAAGGAGAGAAAAATGGAGTTAATGGGAGAGAAAGAGCATAGAGAGTTTTGGAATACGATGAATTGACTATAATGAACGGGTCCTTCGTCCAACCTGATCTCCTGCTTTATACAGTCCCGACTGCACTTTATAGGCACATTCCAAGAGTTTTGTTTGCACATATTCTCAGAATCTCTCTGCGCATGAGACTGAAATACCGGACATCTTTAAATATATGCACAAAGCGTTTAACCAGCGCTGTCAAACATGTATCATTGTTGATGGACTTAATTTTGGGAATTATTCACGTATCAACAACCTTAATAAACACTTCGTCTTTTTTTATATTTCTTATTTCCTGTGTCTTCGCCTCCCTTTATCATTTGGTACAATGCATTTTTATACAATAAATGACTGCTATAGTGTCTTGTAGTCCTGTAGTCATTGTATAAAAATAAAAAGTATCTCTTAAGTCTGTATCATGAATTCAGAGTTTCCATGTATGTTATAATATCGAGGGAAAAACGATCATATTTTATACTCATCTTGAAAAATCTGAGAAACAACCTGCAAGTTACTGCCTTTTGATTTGCCTACGATCCCCTTTCAAACTTCTTTTGCATTTGTTCAAATCAGCTTTACTTCTGATCCGACCCTCAAAGCAAGAAATCTGCGATATCGCGGGGAGCACTTAATCATAGATGGACTTTGCCGCAGTGGATCACTGTTCCGGAGCAGAGAAACTTCGGATGAAAGTCATGCAAACTTGTTTTCTGGCGTAACCCTTTGTTTCGCTCAAATGCCCGTTTTTATGAAAGGATTTTGGGGAATGGAAGACAGATTTGAAGTTCAAAAGGAATTTGAATGCTGCCGATTAAACTTCCATGTAACTTTCAAATTGCCAAAAAAAAAAAAAAAAGAAAAAACCGTTGATGCATAGAAAAATAAGTTGAACGAAAAATATTTTTCTAATTAAAGAATGAATTTAATAAAAGCATTTGTTATCTTCATTGTTATACCTATTATATCATGCATTTCAATCTTAATTTGTAATTCATCTTTTAAAATATTATTAGAAGATATGTCCACATCGATGGGCTGTTATCTTGTTAATAAGATCTCAAATCTGATTAAATATCAGGTGGCTTTGTCTCGCACTGCATCGCGCATAGAAAAAAAAAGCACAGCTCTTTCTTGCTAACATTTATTTCTTTGCATTGAGATTCTCTCTGCATATGTGTCCATGAACATTCCAATCAAAACTCGTCATTAAATTCGAATTAAAATAAACAGAGATCCGCTAAAAGAACAAAATGCTCTGCCAAACATAAAATTTCAAAAAATTCCGAAAGAAAACATTACTAAAAAACTTCTAACTGGCTTTGAAGTGAGAATATAACGAAATAGCATAAAACTTTAGATTTACCTTAAGTCATCTCATTGGCTTTTACTAAAATCCAGCATAAAAATGTAAACAGAATGGGGAGTTTATACTCCTATAACTAATTCTTATTCATATTTATCTTTCTTCGTATGAAGGAAAATCATTCAATTTAAACATTAAAAAAATTCGACAGACTCTTTTGAGGCCAAAACAGAATTAAGGATTTCTACTTTTTATAGTCAGTCAGAGCAAATAAGAGTGGAAGGGACATTTTTCACTCAGCATTACAGACAACGACGGGCAATTACATGCACTAATAATAATTTGAAAATATTTCTTTTCTCGAATACAATAACAGGTAGCAATACTTGTGAGAAGCAGAATTCAATTAAGTTAATCTATTAATTGCCCATGTATATATAACTCAAAGACGATTAAAGCTGAATGTTTAGAATTCAACTACAGTTGTATCGCCAAAACTGCAAATCCAAATTCAATTTGTGCACAGTTAAATAAGAGGAGGCATCCAAAACGCAGGCTACATTTTTCGCCTAACACAAAACCTCCTTTAGTCCCTTTCGCTAAGTTTTCAGAAAAAGAAAATTCGTGTATATACTTTGATGCTCTTTCTTCTGACCATCTAGATTCAAAATTTGATATACACTGGTGTGCAAACCTTAAGCAACAATGCAAATTTTAAGCAGATAGCCATGAAATTGATGAAAAGGAGTTCTTGCGATCAGTACAAGGAACACGTAATTCAAGAGAAAGGTCATGCGTATGCAAATATCAGGAACAAAACGTCACAGGCGACGTGAGCGTACGCAAAACACGTGCGGAAGGCGCGCGCAGCTCAACACTACAAAAAAAGGAAGGACGGAGACGCAATTAAAGACATTCGCTGCAAGTGCACGTGAGTTAATTCGTGAAATATGGCTAGCAGAAATCACCTGGACGATTTCACACGTGGAAGAATGATCGGAAAGCTGGAGGAGGAGCATAGTGTGACCAGAGTAGCTGAAGAGTTCGGAATCAACAAAAGTGTCATTTCGCGCGCTTGGAAAGCCTTCCAAACCACAGGTGCAGCTGTGAGAAAGGTTGGTGGTGGCCGCCCCAGGAAAACAACTGCAGTGGATGACCGACATATCGTCCTGCAGGCGAAAATAACCCGAAACCAGTCAGCAAGCGCCATTGCTCAGCAATTGTGTGCAGCAACGGGGAGACAAGTGTCGCGTTTTACTGCGTCCAGACGCATTCACAAAGGTGGCTTATTCGCCCGCCGTCCTGAACGCTGCATCCCTTTGACAGTTTCCCACCGGCGGCACCGTTTAGAGTGGTGCAGGGAGCACAAAAACTGGATATCTCATCAATGGAGTCGTGTCCTCTTTACAGATGAGAGTCGTTTTAGTGCCACAAGCGATTCCCAACGTCAGTTGATTTGGAGATAGGTCGGGACACGGTTCTGTAACTGGAGATCGCTATTGTCAGGAGGTGATCCTTCCCCATGCGCGTCTGTTCCGAGGTGCCATTGGATCAGACTTGGTTTTTATGAATGACAATGCACGTGCACACAGGACTCATGCTGTTGAGAATCTCGTGGAAAGTGAAGATATCACTCGAATGGATTGGTCGGCATAATCCCCTGATTTAAATCCGATAGAACCTGTGTGGGATGCTTTGGGGAGACACCTTGCGGCACGATAACATCCTCCTGGGAACACCCGACAACTTAAACAGATGCTGATTGAGGAATGGGCACTCTTACCACAAGAACTGTTGGACAATCTGGTGCTGAGTATGGGGAGAGGGTGCGAAGCAACCATTGCAGTAAGGGGAGGGCATATCCCATATTAAGGAACATCTGCTTGCTGTTCTTCCTCTTGGACAGACAATCATGTGTAACGAAACTATGAGTTCAATAAAGTCTTTTTTTGTTTGATTCCATACTGTATGCATGGTATTCATTTCTGCACTATTATGCTTTCGTCATTCTTTCAGAACAAAATGCTGTATCTCATTTCTGAATTTCATGTCTCTCAGATGATTTCTCGTGAAGCTATGTCAAAAAACATACCTGTTGCTTAAGTTTTGCTCACCAGTGTAAATATACAGCATTAAACTGATGCTCACATACCGAATTTCAATTATCTAGTCTGTTGCGTTTAAAAATTTATCTCGTTGACAGGCTAGATAATGAGATACATAAAATGGAAATTCTTTAAAATATAGAAAATTGAATCTTTGTCTATTTAACATTTTTTCTTCGTATACAGGAAAAAAAGAAAAAATAAATTTAAAAATTAAAAAAAAAATAAAAAAAAAGAAATATAGAAAAATTATTTAAAAAAAACTAAGAGCAATTAGTGGCAGTAGTCTTTCCAAAACTTTCTCACGTCCTCTCCAATAGAGGTGTTATCCCAGAGATGGCACGAGTTTACAATGGTCAAAAAGCCTTTAACGATACATTTTTAATAGATTCGGAGCCGAATGGACCTGCGAACCCTTAAGGCTGGGCTTATTGTATGCCGAGATGAAGGCTGACATTAAATGGCTTAATGGCTCTGTCGTCTCTAGAACCGGATGTAACAAACAGAACAATCGATAACTAGCAGTTCGAAATATTCCTATTCATCCCCCCCCCCCAGCATTTATGGAAGAGAGTAAAAGGTCCAGTGAATATCAGAACTCGATCCCAAAAGAGCAACTGCGCATTTGCGTTATTGAGAAAAAGCATCGCTCTGATCGAAATAAACGCATTCGCATGTAAAATCACCCGGGGGGAATGAGCAAGTCCTCCTGAATTCACTTCCATGAATTATTCAGTCTACTATGAAGAAAGTTTTGACGGTTGCTCCGAGTTCGGATTAAAAGGTTTGTCACGATCGGATCATGAAAATCACGCGTAAAAAGGTTAAGAAATCTTTCGTGCTGCACTTCTAAGGACTCAGCCCGTCGGTTTTATTACGAAAGTGTTGCCCAAGACTTGAATTTTGATATTGACAAAAGGGTTCAGTCTCCCATATCAATTTAGTTAACAGCTTGGTGCATCAACTCTTTCAAAGGCAGTGAAAAGGACATCACTGAAGGCATCCATTTTTAAATGTCCATGGCAAGTTATTTTACCACTTCTCATGACATTTGCAATTTCATATTGTTTAGATATTTTGTCCACTTACCATCATTTTAGCACTCAAAATAATATCAAGCAATTATTATTATTAAAAAAACCCTTCAGCCACTCATTGTATCCTTACTATATCAACAGAAGTTATTTTGCCATCTCAACAAATATTAATGAACTGTGTCTTCAATGAATGAAAAGATCACTTGAAATTACATTAGAATTCCTAATAAAAATAGAATATTCTGTTTAGCTAGCCTGCGAATGAAACTGAATATATATATTCAATGAATAAGATTCTGGACTGTCAGAGTTTTACCTTGCGAAATTTCTCATATTAATGAAGCATCTAGAGATCTATTGAAAACAAATGGCAAAATTGTGACAGTAGCTGTGTCTGGAGATGATGAAGAGTTTCTTTTCCCAAATAAAATAGGTGAATGCTTTCATAATTTTTCAAAAAAGGAAAATGGAATGCATTGAAAAACAGTTGACTTTTGATGACATTGTAATATCTTGGCCGAGATCGACCAAATAAGAGAGTGGCGTAGCAAAGTATTTATTTTTTATTTTTATTTTAGGCTCTATCTGTTTACAAAAAACAACTCGTTCCCATCTAGGTTAGTATTATTCACAAAAATCGAATGACAGTTCAATCATGAAATTGTTCTCGATCAAAACGGAGAATAAGTCACCAAAAAAACTGCTAACTGTTCTAAATGGCTACTCTAGAGCAGCTCCAGAAATCCATCGATCTTTATCGGATAGATCCTGAGTCATACGGAATTTCTCAAAAAAAAAAAAAAAAAAAAAAAAAAAAAAAAAAAACAGGAACAACTTTTCCGCACTCCGAAGTCTCTTTTAATTCTCCTTCGAAGTCCTTCTCTTCTTTTTTTCTGGAAAAATCCGCATTTTTCCTCAGTCACCCGTCTCCGGTTTCTCATTAGTGAACTTGAGTTTCCTATCAACCAATAGCAACGCTTCCTCAATGGTATAAACTCGACCGAGGGAGTGTCTCTTAAGGAACAATGTTTGTAGCCGACCACCTCTTGAGCACATATCAATTATAAGAAATTCGCAGCTAAAGTCGGATGAAGTGCACTTGGATTTCACATTTAATGACAATGGTTGCTGGTAATTGATCAGTTCTTGATGAAATGAGGAGTCTCTTCATAAAGGGAAAAAAAGCTTAGCATCTGGCTGTTTCGACGTTCCACTCCCTTGAAGACATGATGGAATATATTTGAAACAACGAGATACTCATCTGTTTTCTCACACCTGGATATTGTAACAATTGACCAGACATAATAAATCTCCTAGTCAAAAGGATCCCCATCTGGAGGTCTGTATGCACTAAACTCTGTGTGGGAAAGCAGACGTTACAACTAGTCTGGATGGCCTTAGCCATGTGAGGAAGAAGGGTAAACTTTACAACGTATTTCTTTCGTTCTGAGCTCTCATATAAAATAAAAATTGTTGAAATCAAAACAATTTAGAAGTTGTTAGAATTGAAAGACTGTTTTTGTTAATTATTTTAAATATGTAGATATTTAGCGAAAGTAAATGTGAAGCATCAAGAAGAGAAGGTGTCATCAGCTGTCGAGAAATAATTTGATTGAAGTAGAAGCCTAGATGCTACTAGATGCTGCAGCTTCTGATTGCAAAAATGAATGACTTGTATTGATTCATTAATTTATTATTAATTAACAAATCGAATAAAACTTATCTAAAAAGCTACTACAAAAAATTTAAATCAATTTCAGCCCCAAAAATATTTTAACATGCCTTTACTTGAAAAGAAAACCCCGACTCTGTAAAGGATTAAAATAATTTTCAATCATTTTAGCTCAGCACTTTCACAACGTATTTGAAACTGACTATATGCCATATCAGAAATGACACTGAATACCGTGAAAAATTTTCATTCAGCATCTGTGTTAATATGACACCTCCTTTCGTAAATGTGCCTAGAATCCTGATGATTCTTATCCGCGTCATGTAGCTGAGCTTCAGAATGGTGGACAACATTTATTGCCATTCTTCCAAAATACTCCAGCACTTGGGGGTAACCGAGGGCATGAGCCATTCTAAGAATTAGTTGCCAAATCCGATATTATTGTTTATATTACATTCTGCGAGGGAGGAAAATTCACCAAGTTTGTCCATCATAGATGCCATAATTCGCAAGAGCAATTTTGTGTAAAGTAAAAATATTGTAATTGCAAAAATAAAAAAAGAAGAAAATATTCTAACTCAAGATTTTGGTGACTTTCTACATTTCAGACCTCACTGGACCCGAAAAATACATTTTGGAAATTATATATATTCGTGAACATTATATTTCAAAAACTCTTTGAAGTACATTGATAAATTTCGACATACGCCCTGAACACCAAATTTTCAGATTTCCATCAAATTCTGGAAGGAATCCAATATTAAAGATTGAATTTGTGAAGAATGCAAAGAGTGAACAAATAACTACAGACTGAGCAAAATCTGCTGCATTAGAGGAATAAAATAGGATGGCCTGTACACTTGTACTGATCTAAACGATAACTCAAAAATAGAAGAGCTTAGATAAAAAAAAATTGATATATAATCTTGTGGCTAAATCTTCCATTCTGTGTCCAGTTTTCGTTCAGTTTTCTTCCGTTCTATTTTATTTATATTTTTTTCGACGAAGAGGTGTCCAAAATGCATAATTCATTTTCTTTACTGTCAGAAACAGCGGGGACTCCAAGCATGGGAATGAGAGGCTTTTGGAATGATGGTTGGTACAAACACGGTGTAAGGTTATCTATTCCTTACAGATGGCAGGACATGCAGCCTATGGGAGGAGTTGTATTGTGACCGGTGGCCTTAAAATTCAACCCTAGTTCCCGCCTATGTTATCTTGGTGGTCAGATCCCTCAGATTTCCTGGGGATTTGAATAACTGATTACGGTTTACTTCAATACACTACGAATCACAAACCTTTCATGTGCGAAAATCTGAAAATAAAATTCTGATTCCTCGTGGCTTTGTTCCAGACGCTCCTACTGACACTTGTATCAGGTAAGATGCGCGAAAGTTTTGAGGAGACCACTCCACCTGATTTTTCCTGCGATTTCAGAAACATAAGGAATTATAAATTGTAATGTATGAATCATACCAGTTACAACTCAACTCAATATGGAATAATTTAATTTAGATTTGTTTTGCATTTTAATGAGATGAATATATGCTTTCAAAATTTGATGTAAATATCCGTAATGAAAGTGTTCTTTCAATATAAATCCATAGTAATGATTGACAACTTCTACATGTAAATTCTGTCAATAATTTGACATTTTTAAACTCATCCATATTTTTTGATTGACTAACAAAATTATTTCATTTCTATAAATTCAGTTGAAATGGTATATTTTTTTTTTAATTTGTTTCGAATGATCAGTTTTCAGAATTTCTCCTAATTTTTAAAACGCCCTGTGCTTGGAGATGTGCTTTTTTAGTATATATTTGTTATACCAGAAGTTATTTCCATCCGATGCAGTGTAAAATCCTTATGATTCGAAAACTCGTTCGTAACCGTAACTTTATTAAAATTCGAGAGACTTAAACGTGCTTTTTATTTAATGACAATGACAAACAATTAAACCTTTATAAGTTTTCATTAATAATAAAGATCTTAACATCATTTCTAAATTTCGAAATGCTCAATCAAGTAAGCTTAAGGAGTTTTATTTGTTGTGATCAGTATATATTTATATGAAAAGCACTAGAAATTTGAAAAAATATAAGAGAATTTACCTGAATTTTTTTTACCAAGCCTTTAAAATAATATTTATTGTTTAGACTCTTTTAACTGTGTTGCGGTAGTAGGCAAATTTGCGATAAGTAGCCATATTTGTTATAGATTTAACATCGTTACACCTAAAAGTTGGCGAAAGTTTTGCCGTTGTATGGCGGCATAAGATTTTTCATCTGTTTTAGTGCCATTTTTATTTACCTCATTTGATGATTGAACTTGTAAAACTCATGTGCAAATACTAATCTAAATATTATTCTTCCTTTTTAATGCAAATTTCTATGAGTACAACTGATGCATGATCGCTAAAATAACTACATTTATCAAAAAATATTTCTTCCCAAATAGAGCCGCCAGGTATCATCATAAAATAATTTATTCAAAGAATATATTTTTAAAAACGTTTCCATTTTCAAATCAGTGCATTTTTATTCTTCAAAATTTCGCTATCTTTTCACATCGAATTTAATGCTATTCGCAGATTTTGTCCTTCTATATTCCGCATTCGATGTCAAATCAATCTATTTTATACATTGTATTGTTTCACCAAGCAATCAGATATAGTAACAGATATAGAAGTGAAAATTTTGGTCAGGTTAACAAAGTTCGTTTGCTGTATTTGGCGTTTTTGTGCAAATTATAGTGGCTGTTAAACTATTGGTGAAATAATATTTGTCGCCAATATTAAAGATCGGGAGAAATCATTTTAAAATTAAAAAAAGTTTTTTGAAGATATCAATCTTATTTTTGCTGTATTTTGTCTCTGATTTGGGTAAAAGTTTACAATTGAGTGCTCCTTGATTTTTTGGCGATTTTATTGATGCCAAGATCGGCGCCAAGGAGATTTTCGGTCGGTAATTTAACAGTAACGTGAATGAAATCAAAACATTTTGGAAACCAGATGTAGTGCTTCGTTACTGAAATTTGTCGACAATCGAAGGTACACCCAATCTACACTATAACCCTGATTGGAATAAAATTTTTAAAATATTTTTCTTGCAGAAATACTTTTTATGGTTTCAGTTACTGCAATTATATACACTCCCGTTGCTCAGATATTATATAAATATATTTTTTTGTGTATATATACATTATTGCGTACACACAAAAAAGGGAAATTCTAAAGAGTAATATAGACTATCAATCCTAAAACATTATCATGTGACAATTTTTCGAAATGGTATTTACTTTTTTATATATATATTTATTTAATATATGAATGTTTTCATGCTGGCAACATTCTCTTGGTTTGCTATTCAGTCAACTTAATATTCCTACTTATTTCATGTTTCCAATATAACTTCGTTTGTTTAAGTACCGAAAAAATTTTTAAAAAATTCATTTAGACATGGATACGTTAGTGCTGCTAAATTTTTTTAAAGTAATAATTAGCCAAATTTTGTACTCAATTTAACACTTTGCTGGCTTTACCTATCTTAACGTCTGACACAAATGTTACGAACTTCGCGGCGAGAGAGCAGTGCCATAGCAAGATAAAATGTCAGTCGGCACTTATCTTGCTACGGCATTCAGTGCAAATGACACTTTTTTTTTCTTTTTTTCCTTTTCATAGCAATGCTGGCGCCCGTTTTTTATAGTGTAATCGAGATATTATTTCACTTCAATATTCATTCATAATAGTTAATCTGTATAAGTTGCCTTAATACTTAATAAAAATATATTTATACGTAATATTCGGGTCACCAATCATTGCCAATATGAATATTTTCATTATTCCTTCCTTTCCTCCATTATTCCTTAATATTAATAGCTAACGTTTTGCTAGTTATCGAATAGATTTGACAGAGTATTTTCTATGATTCCTTTAGCTGAGAAGTGCCTATTTATTAGTTTTAATAAAATCATTGAAATATGATTGCGCTATACAAACAAATATTGTTGGAAATATGTAGTCGACCTAATATGCGTTTTTAAGCAGGTTTGTACCGCAACCTAATCGACATTCGAAATTGGACCGCTCAAATTTCTTTTCTGCTGCTCAGAAATGGTTGAAATAAAAGAAATTGATCTAAGTGGAGGTAAGAATATTTCTTAGCTAAAAGCGCTAGTCTGATACCAGCAGTATTCTAATTAAAATCAACATTTTTTTCTGATTTATTGGTATGCATTATCTCGAAGACCATTTTTTTGCCAAAAAAAATCACAGCGATTTAGACAAAGTATTTCGGCCAGATTGATGAAAATGTGGGTGGGTGGGACCCACTCATACTTTCGTGGCATACATGTAGGCAGGATAGATATATCAAATGATTTGATAAGGATTCTGAACATAAGTTTTAAGAACAAAATTAAATCAATTATCTTACTCATTTTTGAAAATAACACCTTTTTTTAAAGAATGGGTAGATGATGTATAAATAATTATTGCTGTCAGAATATCGCTAATGAGCAAAAGGTTAATAGATAATTAAAAAAGGAAGGAAAAGTCTAAAAAATGTAGAACATTTTGCAGGTTATTTTTTAATGGTAGGTAACTACTTCATATAGAGAAATAAATTTTAAAATCCTTGAATAATTTGCATGATATAGAGAAAACTGTTTTTTAATGTCATGATTTATTTAAACCGGAATAAAAATTCCCTCGTGCAAATTATAATCTATCGAAAATATGAAAGAACTTTCGGGCTTCTAGTGAGATGTGGGTTGTTTGCTTGACTTTCTAATGCACAGGTATTGATCAAGATATAACAGGTTTGATAAAGTTCTTTTGACATTTTAAAGTCAATAAAACTGCTGAGTTCAGTTGCAACGGCAACTAAATTCATCACAACTTTATGCCACCTTACTTTGAAACATTTGGCACAAGTATAGCAATTTCCAGGACTCCATTTTCTACAATCATAGCGTCAAAGGAATTTTCTTCAGCTCATGGAGTTGTTGTTTTTGCCAAGATCTGAGGTACTAATCGTTTTTTTATGGTGCTAGTGCAGCTGATAGGAAAAATGTCGCTCAATAATCATTTTTCTTCTCTCTAAGTATTCTCCTTTTATTTAGAACTTAATTCAGTAATCTCAAACGATATTACACACGGATTATGATTATTTGAAAATTCGTGAAAATTAAGTGGCAACATCACAAGTAATGAAACTAACGTCATTCGTTTGCATATCAAACTATGTACCTCCTGCAAAATAAAAGAGGAATCGAAAGTTCTCTCTCAGAATGAATATTATCAGATGCAGTAAAAGTTTTATCATAAACTCATTATCATCAGTGACAAAATCACGCGAATGAAATATTAAAATTGGTGAGATTTTAATTACAACATTATTACAATTTGTATTCCAAATTAATTTTTAAAAATTTATTAAAATTATGGGCCAAATTTATTCACTAATTGAACTGTTGTCAATAACAATGCCATTGCATGGCCTTTAAGACAACACAATCATTTTCTTGTTCACTAATTTTGGAAGGTATTAGAGAAACTGAACAATAATCACAACATTTCATTAAATTTTGGAAATAAAAATTTAAAAGAACTCATTAGATTTTATGTCGTCACTATATATAGATAGATATATATGATGTAATAAGATAGTGATATATAATAAGATTGCAAATTTGTGAGTTATTTCGGACACACATTTTAAGGAAAATCGTAGACATTTTAACGTTGCCTTTTCTCTTCCTGAAAAGTTATAAAGTATTTTGTTTTTGTTTTTCACATTTCTGCAAATATTTGAATAATTTGTGTAATTGATTTCTCTGTCAAAAGCCGTTCGAGACGAAAAATGGGAGCAAATGCGAGAGGAATTGCACCAGACCAGAAAAGCCATCAAACTGGCCTTGCAGCAATTGATAAACATGAGAAAGGAACAAGTCGCTTACAAGTTACTTTTAGACAAGGAGATTGGCGTTGATGTCGACCCGAAAGGATTGTTACCTTATAAGCCAAAATGGAGATGTAAGATACAATTTGAGTGTTGCTTGTACTTTCAGAAAATGAGATTACACAAAGAATGCATTCATGTATATAATTTTAGATAAATCGGTTTGAGTTCTTACATTTTTTTAACATCCTGACGACTATTTTTGCTAAATAAAATAAGTCGGAGTGGTTACCTTGAAATTTTTCCGCATGAATTTTCGAATAAAAGTGTTTTTCCTCTTCTTTCCACTTAACCCTTTTCACTTGAATGATCACCTCACCCACCGTTCAAGACGGTGCGTCATTTTGATGTTTTATTTATTTAATTTTAGTTATTAAAAATACCTGCAGAGTAGTAAGAAGATGCAAACCAATTAAATGGGAGAATTCAACTTAAAATAATTATATATATTTATTCTTCGGAGTAATGAACAAGACATTGTATTAGGTGAATAATTGTGCATCGAATTATTTTTCGAAGCACAAAGGGATAAAATTGTATATTTTCAGAGATAATTTAAAAGAAAACAAATGTGAATTTGGCCAGCCATTTTTACAACATATTAATATAAATGCACAGACTACAATTTTTATAATACGATCACATGCATAAATTCATTTATTTAAATTATTGTGGGTTTTTTTTCTTTTCGTATTTTATATGCAAGCGAAAGTACAGACCAACGAAACGTTATTTCCTCGAGATATTTGATTCACACAAGATAAAGATCTTTACTTTAGATCAAAATTTATTTATTAAATTTTATCCTTTTTTAAATTTTGTCTATTTTATGCTATGTAGTTATCATGCTACGTTGTACTCAGATTGCCAGTGTGTTCTCTTATAAATGTATATTGTTCGCAAACTGAAAGAAATCGTTACATTTGATGTAAAAGTTATAAATCAAATCTTCCTCGTCTAGCTCAAAGTATTTTTAATTTAACCTGTTCACAGACAGACAAATATATAAAAGGGCAATAATGTGTTCTTCGGACTCAAGAAGGTTTAAATCATGAAAATTCGCAAAATCTGGGATTCGAAATTTTTGAAGATTACAATTTTATTTGTTTATTTTGTATACGAGGAAGTAACCTGCAGTAGTGGTCCCCCCTAAAATTTCTCTCATATTCCATAATAAAGATATTATTCTCTTTCCCCGCATAAAATAGAAGAGATTATGAGGGCCGAGAATGCGCAGATTTTTATTTCCAGAATCCCACACAGGAAAGCTACACTTATGAGAAAACAGGATATGTCATTTGAATGTCTCTTTTTCCTGCACATTAAAAACAGAATTTCTCTTAAAACAGCAATTTTAGTAATCCAATTTTGTTTAAAATCTTAGTGTCTTCAAATTATCGCATTTACTACAGACCGACAAACTCACTTCATTGACAAATTTGGTTTCAATGCTCTCTCTGTGCTTTAGGTGCTAACACTGTGCTTTAAAATTTCATTATCAAAATCATTGCATTTTTCAAATATAGAGTTATGCCTGCTAAAATACAGAAGGTCAATCTCCTGACGGGATTGTTTCAAAATTTGATATGGAATTATACTTTAAATAGTCCATCTGTCTGCCAAATTTCTATATCTAAGTTTTGCAGTTACCGCGTTCACTTGTAATCATATAGGCAACCGCAGACTTTTTGTGAATGGATTTAAATCAAAATTTGATATAAATCTACAAATTTGCCATAAAGACCATAACCCAAGTTTCATATATCTGGCTCAAAATCGTTTCTGATTTTAATTTTCACTGACAAACTTAATTCCAAAAATGTATTTTTTGGATGCAAAGATCTGTGAAACTGGAAGACGCGATTTTTTTGGGGGGACGATTTGAAGAAATAAGATTAGTAAGCCATTTCTCTTATTACTCATTGTCGAATGGCAATGATCAAATTTAAACAAACTATCGTACAAATTTCAGATTGCTTCATTAAAAGTCTATCTGCATTAAATAGAATACTTCGCTTAATGCAGATGTAAACTAGTTCGTCCTGTTATCAAAAAGTCTATTCCGCCAAAGGAAAGGAGATATAGAAGAAATCAAGGAACAGGCTTCAAACAGAAAATTTAATCTAGCAGTAAAACAGGCTTAACCTTCCCTAAAATAACCATTCATTATGATTTCCTCTTATAAATTGATTTTCATGTCATCTCAAACAATTATTTTACAAAAATAACTTTGCATTATCTTAAGACTCAAAAATCACCATTTTAATGATTTGAGTTTCATTTTCGTAGAATGCTTTCCTTTGTCATAATATTTTTAATTCCATTTGATGCCATATTCATATCAATGTTTTCAATCTCCCACTCGTCTATCAAAATATTCAATCGCGTGTTTCGGCCAATCATTCACTCCGCAGTACTTATTTTTGCTTTTATTTGGCAATATGTACACTTTTTTAATTTACTTCAACCGAATTCCTCATTTTCAGCGGTATCGAATAAAGAAGAGAAATATTTTTGTGAATGCATTCCCTATGAATGATTGAACAGTGTAAAAAGTTAATAACTTTGGCGAACAAATGAGTCGCCAAATAGTGAGTAGTTTCATTTCTCTCATTTGTTCCAGTGTTTATTCACCGAGGAGTGAGTACGCCGATAGATGATCAGCCCTTTTTCATGCACTTCTGTGGATAAAACAGTACGACACATTTATTCATTTTGGGTTTTCAGCTATGCGATGCATGGAGGGGCAGGCAGACAAAATTCCATTATTTTTGAAAAGTCGTTAGAAATGTTGTCATTAGAACCAAATACATGCTAAAATGCAGAAAGCTCGTTGCAAATCTGAATTACAGTGTTCTCTGATCGCAACGAAAAGTTTGAGGAAATTTGGTATCCTATTCTTACTTGATCGTTTATGAAATGTGTTAAGAGAATGTTGCGTCTTCCCCTAAATATTCAAACTCGAGGTGGATTTCCGCATTTCAAGCTTTCTAAACACAATTAGGTCCATCCGTTTGTGAACGCGGTCGTATTGAGGTAGGCTGATGAAATTCGATATGTGGCTCTAACTTCAGATGCATGGTTGGATATTAAGATTTTAACGGAATTCGATCCAAGATTCTGTGTCCCTTCCCATTGCAAGACAACGCCAGAATTATAAGATACTGTGAGATAAATAGATAACATTTTCCAAACACTTTTCCGCTGGTGTGGCGTGGTGTGGAGAGGGGGGTGCCAGCTCAGGTGCCGTCCTCGTCATCTGACCGCGGTTCAAAATGACGAGGTCCGTCCCAAAATAGCCCTAGTGTTGCTTTAAAACGGGACGTTAATATAACCAAACCAAACCAAACACTTTTCGTTATCTAACCAGGGGGAGTGGTCTGTCCGAATTTTTTTCGAATATCTAATAAAAAAAGTTATCCCAGAGAATGTTTAGCATGACATTAGTCATGCATTGTAAGACATACGTAATATTAATCTTTTGCGTGAATTTCACATTTTTACTGAATCTGTCAAGAGATCCTTGGCAAGCGTTTCGAAATAAAATTTGTATCTTAGACGGTATTTTCCCAACGTTTGAAACAAAAATTTGACACGAAATGACAATCAGTCACAAAATCACATACCAAATTTGATATATTTAAATCATTGCGTTTTGGATTCATCATGGTTACTTGTTTCTGAAAATAAGGGCCGAAAGACGGTCCACTCTCTTGTTGAATTTGGCTCAAACTTTGAGGGATGTCTGAATTATAAACATTAAATCTGAGCACTGAACCAATCACTTTTCGTCACTGCTACCCGTTCTGTAGCCAAACAGATTTCCTTTGAACTGATTTTGCACAAAATTTGTAGAAATCTACAGATTGGGTGTAAAAACCACACGTCAAATTTGATCCGTCTAGCTCAAAGTGTTCTCTTTGCCACATTTTCCGAAATTGTGCTTTTCGAATTCGCTGAGGTCTAAAACGGAGACTCGTCGAAATCTCGAATTTTTTGACGATTATCATACTTACTGTATACTTTGTATACGCGAAGGTATTCAGTAGAGCATACACTGACACACTGTCCTGCATGAATTTGGCTCAATACAATATCTTTTGGTTATGAAATCATCTTGGTAATAGTCGGTTTGCAGATTTTTTTTTACTCCACATAATTAGTGAAAATACTACATAGCGACATTTATCAAGTTCTACATAACAAGCGATAAAAACAAAAACAAAATTATTCAAATTCATGTAGGATAAGGTATTTATATATGCCAAATAGCACTGTTAATTCATTTGAAGGCGTTTGGACTACTCATAATGTGTTTTCAAGTTTTATTATTCCCTTTCTTTTTTTTAATTAAAGCGAAATCAAGGTAAAGCCCAATTTTGATATAAATGCCTTGATATATCGAAAAACCAGCCTTTCGTTATCTTGTACTCCATAAGGTGGTTATGCTGACATTGGTTGCATAAACAGATTTTTTTTATAAAATGCAATGAGGCCGATTTATACTTTTCTTTAAATTAAAGATTTTAAAGCAAAGACCAATAATGGTCTGACCCCGGTTGTATCTGTCGAAAAATATTCTTTTATATTTCTTGGAATTTATGATAGCTAAGGAGTAGGAACTTCATTTGTAGGCCGATTTTCAACACTGTTATCACTTTATTTAGCCGTCTGAACGTTTTCTTTTGAACAATAGTTTCTCAATTAAAGTGCAATTTTGCTCAGCACACCGCTTAATGAAATTAATTGAAAATAATCTTTCTTTATAGTGCAGCGTTGCGATTTGAGACAATAGCGTGGTTAAAACACTGGGTGCAAGTCGGAGTTTTTAATTATTCATTTCGAATTTGCGTGAATCAAGAGCAGTTTTACTCGTCTTTGCTTTGAAGTCTAAAATACATTCAGTTTCTTCTGGATTTATTACTCTTGTTTTGAATGAATGATTATGAATTGCTGTTTTAAGAGAAATTAAATTCGTATGCCTCAACTTGGAATTATCGGTACCGAATTCTTTTTTAAAATGCATGTCTTGTTCTCTCATTTATACTATGAAGCTTTTCGCTTTTCTTTAAATTCAAATTACATTCGCAGAAAAGCCAATTTGTTCTGACAAAAATGCACTTTGCGCTGTCTTTGAATCTACAAAAAAAACAAAAAAACACTCAAATTGTGTTTAAATGAGTGTTTTTAAGTCCTGTGTGATATTATTAAGCAAAAATTTATAACATTAAGCTATATCTTCTAAAATATGAAGAATTTAACATCTCATATTATACTATGAAAGACTTCTTTTTTTTAGTTTGGAGTTGACATTTCTGTTCGGAAGCAGCAAGTTCTCACGAAGGATGAAACCTTATATATTCGACAGTCTCTAAGAGTAATGAAAGGGAATTTCGTATAACGCCAAATTCGGCCGAGATAAATCGGAAATGGACATTTCTTTATCTTGCAATCGATTACAACTCATTTTTTTCTCCCATGTCATACTACCAAATTAATAATTTTTTTTCCTCGAAAAGTTCAATTTTGTGCAGATCACCCTTAGAAATATGTATCTTTGAAAGTTATTAACTGGAAACTTCACTGATATAAATATTTTCAACTGCTATACTATCTTACTAAACGGCTTTTCGTTTTTCTTTAAAGTGTAAATATATTAAAGAACAAATAAATTCGATCAGAACTAGGATTTCTATGTCTGCTTTTTTAATTTAATCTTTCAATCTGTTAATTTGTTTATGCAATTCTGCTAATGCATAAACAGATGCAGCACTTTGCAAATGCCGAGATGACCGCTTACTTATGAGGTCGGAAAATTCAGCTTCGCCGCTGCAAATTCTCATGAAATTGGAGCCAAGCATACCTTATGTTGTTATACGTAACTGTACATCATAAGAACTTTTAGTCATCTAGAAGCTTCCGCAAGGTGAGACCAACAAAAAAAGCCTAAAAATACGAGTGCATTTTAATAATTGTTGTAACGGCTAAGAAAGAAGCCATTTGCAGGAAAAGTATGTCTTAAAGAGCACGAATTCTTTTTTTTGCTCACAAATACAAAACAGTACTTAAAATGCAAGTTTATTCAAACAAAAAATATTCTCAAAAATTTGTAGTTTCCTTATTCATTAAGTCCAGATATTATGCCAACTTCGCATTTTTGAATGAAAAAAAGACTTTTCTTTTTATTCATTGCTTTTACTTTGATGCGCTTTTGACTAGCCGAAATCTTTTAAGAAAAGAGCGATTCTTCAACACCTCGATATTGACTCTTCTTACGATAATATTTCCTCTTCTTATATCTTGCTTAAGAGAGAGTCAAATATTCATCATTGACTTCAGGGGCTAAGCGTCTCTCCTCATTTAGAGAGAAGTTTAGCTCTCTCAATCTTTTTTTGATAAATTTAGCTTTTTGTTATTATTTTAACGATCCTTTTCTTCAAGACAGGTCATGCGAGAAGACCTATCTCAAATCCGAACTGGTCGGTTTGGTGGATCGTCTCCAAGCTCTAGACCCTAAATTCCGTTTTGACCCTGAATGCTTGCCCTCGACTTTGTCTACCTTCAGAGAAGTCCTCCTGACGAAGAAGCAAATGGATGACATGTGTGTGTTGTACCAAAACTACAGTGTATACCGTTCCGAGAATGAACGAAAAGCCACAGAGGCGTTTAGAGATTATATCAAAATGAGAGACGAGTATGAGAAGAAGCTGATGCAAAACAATGCCATGATGGATGAAATAAATGCCATCCGAAGAAAAGTGAGTAGATTCTATTTTGTTCATCAAATGTGGCCTTCTGAAAATAAACTTGATAATAATAATAAAAAAAACATTCGATCGACACATTTGGGAAGCTTTTCTAATGAAATGCTGATTCATTGCAAGACATTGGCACTGAAGTATTTTTGAAAAGGCGACTAAAAGATTATAGTTCATTCGATACCTGGCGATTATTTTTATTTCTTTTCTTCACTTTCTGTTTGAAACTTATTTCCATTATTTTGATTTTTTTGGAAGTTTCAATGACACGATAGGCCCTCTCTCGGGCATTTCTAATAATATTTAGCAAAGCGATAGATTAGCTAATTGAAAGCTGAATGAAGTGCAGTTGTTAAATGTTCAACAAAGTAATATGAAAGGCTTGTACTGAAATTTGTTTATATTTGATTGTTATCATTCGACAAAAAGTATTAAGAGCGATTTCTGTGCCACATTTGTAACCGTTATATATTTTACATTCGGATGTAGTGGTGCACAATTTTTATTGATTAAGAGGTAAACTGTTACTCCTAGCTGCTGTTGAATACTCTTTGTGTTAACGTATTTAATGCCAAATTTAAAATTCCTAAAATTTTTTAATTAAAATAAATTTCTAATTAAAAAAATAAGTTGGCGTTTTCGACAACCAACTGTAATAATAGGACCGCTTATCATAACAATATGATTTATTTAGTGATGTCAACAAACTTCGATGAATTACATCGTATTACGTCAAATGAAAGTAATATTTGGAACTATGCTTGCTAACAAATTATAGAGCATATTCATTAGGTCACTAAGCAAAGTAGCGGGTATAATTCTCGATATAGATTAAATCTTTAAATTCGTGGTCTCAGTCAAGATTTTATTTTGTGATATTTCTAGAAAATAGAAGAGAAGTTATTGTGATATCTCTAGAGGCAAACAAGCGTTTATTCATGACGTATTTGAATGTCATGACTTTTCAAATGAAACTAAAATTAACAAAATCCATAGAGTGCTCGTGACTGGGAGATTATGTCTTGATTTTTCTTCCAATGAGAATGTTCAGTGAAATTCTTTTGTTTTTTTTTTTTTTTTTTTTTGAAATTTTTCTTGAAAATGGTAATCGGTGAGAGAAACATGTGGTCATTGACAATTTATCATGGTGTCATGAGTCTTCATATGAAATAAAAATTGAGCTTGATTGAAGCTGAAGGGCTGTCTTTTTGATTTTCTAATTAGGTTAAGTGTTTAGAGTAGCAAATAAAATTGACGAAACGTCAGTTGCTACAATGAAGATTTTGCAGAAGTTTTCATTTTTGGTTGCTATTTTGCGATATACCTCAAAAATGTAGGAGAGAGAAGAAAGATGACCAATGTTGGCGTATCTAAAGTTCAAGAGATTTCATTAGAAATAAAAAAATTTCGAAATTGGACAGTAGTTAGGTCCAGACGATTGACCCTCTGATTCTCCTTATTATTTTATAGAAAAAAAATCTGTTATTAAGAAAATAAAATGCTTTCGATGCTTTACGTTTCACATTTTTATATATGTAAAACGTAAAGCTGAAATGCTTTCGATGCTTTACGTTTCACATTTTTATATATGTAAAACGTAAAGCATCTAATGTATATGTGTTATATTTCATTTTTTTAAACTTATGCCTTTTCTTAGTTGAAAATCGTCTTCAGATATTACTAATTATCTTAATTTCAGTCTGCAGAAAAGCATTTAAGAATAGATAAGATTTCTTAAAAGAACTCTTAAATCTGAAGTCACAATTTCTAAAATGGAGTGATGTTTCCTGCATTTCAACTGAAATTCCTTTATTATATTTTACAAATTATTTCTATATTGCTTAGATCAACGAACTCAAAACTCAAGCAAATGAAGATAAATGCTTTATGAAGTTTCTAGTGACTTTTAAGCTCTATAAAGAAAAACCAATCACTGTGAAAGCTGACACATCCAAGTGTTTGTCGCCTTATGTAGTAGGTAGGCATTATTTTTTCCTGTTTCTCTTGTTTCGATGCAATATTGGATGATAAATGCAATACAAAATTTGATTGTCACATTTTATATATAAAGAGTTCCGTTTACTGTTTTTGGAGCTCACATAGGCATATACTGGTCACATATACAAAATAGGGTCATTTTTCATATTTTCTGTAAAATATCACTTGTAATAAAGTCATCCTATGAAAGAAGAAGTGATACTGATTTGGATACGCTGTTGGAATAAGATTTTACTTTATTGTAGTATGTTTATGTGTGTATTGCATTACTTTCTTCGATTTTAATTAATTTTCAGCATGTTCCAATCTTTTTTTTAACTTCTGGCCTCATTTTAGATTATAATCTGAATAAGATTTGTGTGATTATAATTTATTTTAGAATGTTGGTAAGAAACGAGCAAGTCGAATTACATTTCAGATTTGGAAAAAGTACGAATTCGCTCTTTGAATGTAGAAAAATATCAGTTGTTCTGAAAGTGAACGTAATAATGAATAATAAAATGAATCTACTTTTATAGATATTACATAGGGAAAATATTCTCTAAAAAGTAGAGCAGTAGTGTCAAATAAAAAAATAAAAAAGAGCAGATTTTTCAGATTTGCTGCTAGTAAAAATTTAACAGGAGAGAAAACAGAAATAAAATGAGGAATAAACACATATCAGAAAAAAATATGGAATAGTATTTTTGGAATATGTATGTTTAAAAATAAGCGATACTCAATCCAGAAATGCCGCGCAGGACAAGAGCAGAATGGTGATTTCTTTTTCATTCTCTCCGTATCTCGGCTGCCTAAACAATTTGTTATAAGCATCAACGTACTTAAATTTATTTAAAGTGATAGTTAGCAGAAAAAACGCTTTTGTCTTGCAAAATTTATTCATTGATTTCAAATGAAGCTTCTTCCTATTCATTGTACCAAAATTTAATTCTAATTGGTTTGTTATCAAAAACATAAATATTCTTCGAAATGTTGAAATTCTCTGCATTATTCGAAATCTTTGAATGATTTATTTTAAAATATTTTACATGAACATTTTAAAATATTCATATCACGACAGGAATTTTTAGAACTAAGCCACAATGCCCAGATATTTATTGTCTGCTAAAAATTTCAGTGTCTTTCTTGTCTTGTTTCTTTAAATTTTTAATATAATTATAAGTTTTTCTTAAACTCAGGTGCAGTCTAAATTGTTTGAAATTCTTGAATAATGTTCTCTTACATTTAAAATTCAACAGATGGCCCTACATCATGTAAGACAAAAAGAAATAATGAAATAAAGAAACAATATGCCTAAAAAATAGGCAGTTAAATTCAGACAAAATTACGCGCAGCATATAAAACAAAATTACGCACAGTATATAAAACAAAATTGGCATATCAGAAGAAATGCAAACCAGAATCAATTTCATATTTTAAAAATCAAATGAATTATTTTTTATTTAATTTTATTTTATTCTTAAGTGTTTTTTAATTTAATTTGTATTATTCATTCCTTTATACATTTCGTTAAGTTTTGATTTGTTTCGAATATCTATTAATCTGTAGAAAGTTCAAAATATGATTAATTTTAAAAAAAGGGCATTTGTTTTAAAATTTTAAAGAATGAAAAAAAACCTAAAATAAAAAAATAATATGCAAGAAATTAAAAATTTTTATTATGCTATTTTTAATTATTATTTTCCTTTACTTTTTATGTTAAAAATTTAAATATGAGAATAGGTGATTTTATCATTTTAATTTTTAATTTTAAAAAACATTTTTTGATTGAATAAAAAGTTATCGCAATCAATATTTTGAAAAAGGAATCTTCAAATAAAAAATTCCTCAAATATTATTATATATATCCAACAATTGAGATTTTAAATATATATATATATATATATATACAAAAGTATAAAAATGAAGTTAAATGGAAAAACAAATAAACCAAATAAAAAATATTAAAAAAAGAAGAATCCGGCCTGAAGACTTTTTCAAGGGTCACCCTCAGGCAGGGATTCAAAAAAGGGATTTTTTCTGTTAAGGAAATTCAGACATTACGTCTAATAATGATTCCTTCGTGACCCGAAAATCCCCTGAAATTAGGCCTAAGAGATATACCATTTTAACAGAAAGGAAAATACAAAACAACCGATTAGAAGAAAAACCACTGATAAGTAAAAATACAATAACAAAAAAACAAAAAACACCAAAATACCAAAATACCATAAAAAGACACAAAAGAAATAATGAAAAGGCAAAAACATACCTTCAACAGTCAAGGAAATCTCAAGCTATCGATTGTGATTCCCGCCCATTAAAAACACAAAGCTAACGGCAATTTAGGTAAAAATTGTAAGCTCGCAGCGCCACCTATTGAGTGATATAATATGCAAGGAAAGTTCTATTTTTTATTTAAGCCAAAGGATTAATCCCAAACCATACCTTGTTTAATTAAAAAATTGACATTACAGTAATTTTTAGGAAATTCATTTTTAATTAAATTATTAATGAGGTTGTTTGATGCTTCAATATAGGAATTTTTATTATTGCAAACCTTTTTGATCCTGTTAACTTGTGAGAAAATTAGATTTTTGAAAATTTTAGAGTTTAGATTGGAATGGTAGTTACATAGTTTTGTTATTTTGAAGTTGAATTCGTCCCTTTTATCGTATATACCAACTATTGTTTTATCATTATCAATTTCGATTTTTAAATCCAGAAAGGTAGCCTCAAGTTGATTTTTATTCGTTTCTGTTAGAATTAAATCTTTTGGATAGCAATTAGTTACAATATTAGTATTGTCGAAGTTAATCAGAAGTAGGTCATCAATATATCTCCACCCGTTTATCAAATTATATTTAATTATTTTTTTCTCATAGTAATGTAGAAAAATATTAGCTAAAGCACTTGAGAAAGCCGTTCCCATTGGAATGCCCTTAACCTGTTTATAAAAGTTAATACCATTAATTAATGGTGAGGGTGACCTTTGAAAAAGTCTTCAGGCCGGATTCTTCTTTTTTTAATATTTTTTTATTTGGTTTATTTGTTTTTCCATTTAACTTGATTTTTATACTTTTGTATCAGTTCATCTGTGTTTTAGAAGTAGCTGCATTTGCGCTCTCTAAATACTATGAAGTTTTTACCTGTTCCATTTTTGGTTTTTGTTTGAATAGATAATAATTTTTGTTGCGATTTTGAAACTGTTTCGCTTTCGTTTTCATTTTAGTTTCGTTTTCAAACTATTTCTTACTTTAGATTGGTTACTTATATATATATATATA
>JAPMOR010024384.1:357350-378067 GCA_026543865.1 Argiope aurantia | reverse complement strand
TATATATATATATATATATATATATATATATATATATATATATAATTCTGAGAAAATTCCACTCCGAGGAAACCTGTCTGTCCGAGTATTTGAATATGATTTAAAGCAATAATTACAAAACGAAGGGAGCTAGATAGATAAAATGAATATCTATAGACTAGAAACCTATCAAATTTTGACCAAATCTAACAAATGTTTGTCCGTCTGTCGGTTCTTAATTTTAGAAACTTATAAAACGCGATAATTCAGAGACGAATGACTTAAAAATATCAAATCTGGTATGGAATTCAGCGACTGTAACTAAATTTCTGTGTCAAATTTTTGTTTTAATCGGTTGGGGAAAACGTGTCTAAAACAAAAATTCGATTTTCGGATACTATTAACCGCGTGCCAGCATTAATCGCTAAATAACTGCTCAAAGATCACTCGATTGATTCAGTAAAAATGCTAAATTCTCGGCAAAGTTTAATATTTTGTAATTATTACACGCCATTGTTGTGTAAAGCGTTTTCTGGGGTATTACCTTTATTAGAGGTTACGTGGGAAAGTTGTCAGGAGACCACTCCCGCTGGTTATGTCACAAAATTTGCAGAAAATAGCTGCAGAAGCAATATAATATTCTAAACTCAGTTTTCCTCACTCACCCGAGTACTATAAAAATATTTATGTTGATTAACCTCGGCCTTGTCATTCTGTTTGTAAGCGTCATAGATAAGATAAATATTATTACGAAATAGTTTCATAAATTTGTGACAAAACTAATTTTTGAAAAATTATTACAATTTTTAGAAATATTGTGCACGAATCAACGAAAGGCTAAGTTTTTAAATGGTGCAAAAATTGCTTTATGTATATTGCATTCCTAAAAAATTAAAGACTAATGTTAAAATTTCGGCTAATTGTTAATTATTTTAATTTGATAACTTCTTTATTTGCAAGAACCTATTACCCAAAGAGTAACCATGCCCAACATTTGGTAGCTCTAAATGCAACGATCTGCTTTACAAAATGCTCTGGACGAATTTTGTATTAGTATCACGTAATTTAAAGAAAGTAGGCTAGATACACTATCTACTAATAAGTATTTGGACACCCATGCAAATGTGGATATTTGCTGTCCTGATCTACGTCACGCCTTCTGGATTTAAATATTGCGTAGGAAACAGTCGCATGCAAGATGCCACGAAATTCAGAGATGCCTGAATGGGAGAAAGGCGTGATTGTTGGATATCATAGAAATAAATTGCCGATCATTTAGAGATATATATAGTGAGTTAAGCATTCCAAAATCGACATTGGCTTTTCTGATTAAGAATTGGAAAATGAGTGGCGATTGTTGGAATATGCTTCGATCCGGCAAACCCACGAAACTAAGAGATAGGAACCGACGCGTTCTGTCCAATGAAATTTGAAAAAAACCGTACCAAACCGATGGGCCACATACTTCAGGAGTTCCAACAAGCACCCATGACTGTTGTTTCGACAAATACCATCGGCAAGGAAGCACATTTGCTTCGTTTTCATAGTCGTGCTGCCGTCCATAAGCTTTTGATTAAAACTCCCAACCACGCTGCTCGGTTGAGGTGGTGCAGGGCACGCCGGAATTGAACCGTAGAGCAGTGGAAACAGCATAGAGTTATGAATTCTTTGGAGTGATGAATCAACATTCAATCTCTGCCAATCGGATGGCATAGGCAGACTTGGCGTATACATGGAGAATACCTTTTGCCAGAATGCATTGTGCCTACAGTAAAGTTTGGCGGAGGTGCAACTATCGTCTGGGGATGTTTCTCTTGGTATGGACTGGGACCTCTAATCTCAATTCATGGCAGGCTCAACGCCGACTCTTACTCCACTGTTCTAGACAACAATGCACTTCCTACGCTGTGACAATTTTACAGGTTGGATCTTCGTTATTTCCTGTATTACAAAGTTGCTTGTCATGTTGCGAGGTCCACTATGGATTGGTATGATGACACTGTGGTGAACTAACTGGATTCACCTGCCCAGAGTCCAGATTCGAATTCTATATAAAATCTTTGGGACGAATTCGATCACCCAATAAAGGGACGCAGCAACCGTCGAAAATCTGCAATAGAACTGGCATTTCTTCTCTAAGGCGATTGAAGAAAATACCATTGTCCATTGTCCAAACACTTGTGGAAAGCATGCCCCGGACGGTTAAGGCTGTAATTGCCTAAGGTGGAGGCTCTACCAACTATCTAATATGACTAGATTGTGTTTATCTCTTTTATTGCAGGTTTCCAATTACTTATTGGTAGATAGTGTCCATCCTGATAAAACGTCTACTTGCCTGAATATACTTTTGCATTGACTTATAATTGACTGTGCTGAGAGTTTTTTTTTTCCTTTAATAGATCCCGATGCTAATGAAAACGAGTTGCAACTGCAAAAGTATAAGAAGATGTGGAAGAACAACTTGGAAGAGAAGGAATATTTTAGGCAGTGCCTTGAGTCCCTGGAGCAACGTCTGGAAGACGCGCACCACCGAATTGTCATGGCTGAACGCCTGTGCATGAATAACGCGGCTCTTGTTCATGACCTCCAGCGTAAAGTCCAAGAAGAAGTTATCTTATTTCGCGAACAAGACGAGTAAGTTCAGGTTCCAGAATGATTTTCAGGGTATTCTAACAAATGGCAGAAGCACAAATGTTCGGAAGACACAGTTAAGCTTAACTTTTATTTGGTATTTAGGATAAGTTTTGATATTTTTATACGATGTATAGAAAAAGAGAGTATTGCATTCATCAAAGACTTCGATTTGGAATTTTGGAATATATACGCATTTCAGGCCTTCTTGAGATCGAAAGACACATTTTTGGAATTAGATTATTTTAAAATTGATCTTTACATCTAAGGTGTAGATTTCTATCAAACTGTCAGCGAAATTCCTCAATCAGGAGCCCGCTTGAATGCCTTTGAACACCAACACTTTAAAAAATCAAACGGTTACCTATTTGAAATTTCGTGAAAGGTTCAGCCATTAGAATTTTAGGCATGCATTATAGTTTGGATCAAATGGATCGAACTTTCTTTAGTCTGCCTATTCATTGGTAGGCGAACACGCTAACACATCTTAAAATTTTAACACCTCTTCACAGATTCTAGAGATCATGTGGATTCTATCCGGTTTGGCTCAGAAGTAGGTAGCTCTTTTTTTAAGAAAGAGAGACATAAAATATTAAATTGCAATAAATTGCAAAGAGACATACAAATGGCAAAAATACGATTATGTATATAATTAAAAACAATTGTAGAAAGAAAAATGATCAAAATCTTTACTAGAATACTCAATGAATTAGCATGGTAAAGTGCAAGGTATGAATAAAATTGCGAAGAGTGCGTTCTCTCTTTTACAAAGTAAAGCCTCATTATATTTCGAATTCAAAGGTTAGGGAGGAAACCATTTTATAAAAATAAGATGCTAAAAAGTAATTTAGGGTGACTATAAACAAAATGTGGATAAAATTAAAAACTATTGCAAGAAGAATGCTGATCTAATTATCTTAATAGGAATAATTAATCATTATCTATTACAAATTTAATCATGTATTTGTTTATTTTTCTTGATGATGCACTGCTAAGAACTCTTAAGTATTTAAGAATTTTTAGGGAAGCTAAAGATTTTCTAAGATGACATGAAAGAGTACAAAGACAAAATGTCGTAAAACGGATGGCTCCAACATTTCTAATCTTCTCCCAACTTCTTTACAAGAATAAAAATCATAATCTGATAAATTAAATCGGTAACGGAAAGATGGAATTGAACCATGTCCTGAGTACAAAAGAGTGGTTTTAGTTTAACGGGTTTGAGGACTTTATAAACAGATCGACCCGTGTTCTCACAGTCCCAAAGATTTTGTCATTTTCCAGATAATATTTCCAGCAGGTGCTGGCTAAATTTTTATTAAAATCTTTGGGATGGAAATCTTTACCATCTTCTTTGGAAATCTTTACCATTTATGGCATCTTTGACAGCTTTTATGGAGTTACAGTAAACAACGTGTTCTTTTATCCACCTTAAGAGAATGTTCCGATTTTGGATGAAAAAGAACCGGATGTCTAGGAGAAGTTAATAAGGGATACTATCTATAATCGAGAGTCTGTCTATCCCTATTTATTTTTTTTTTCATTTTCTTCAATTGTTTGAATGATCTCTTGTTTCAATCCTAAAAATTTGGCCTGATGTATTTTATGAAATTTTTCCAGTTTTCATCAACACTGTAGGACTTTAATGCCATTTTTAAATACGTAATAGGAGCGTCTTTCCCCCATTTCTGTTTTAGAATCATCTGTGTATAATGTCAAAGTGTTATCAACCTCAAAAGGCTCTATTATCGAGATTTATTGTTTTTATTTGAAACAATGAAGGGTGTATAAGGATTTTTTTCCCATAAAATTCTTTTGAAGGACTCATAAGAGCTTCGAATTCCATTTCTTATCTTAATATTGTGATATTGATGTAAGTGACTTCTTGTTATGCTTTTAGAAGTGGCATGATGCCCGTAGTGATTTGCAAAGCTGCTGGTGCTGTTGTTTGGCAAGATTAAGTGACATAAAGGAGCAAGATCTTCTATACTGAGGTCTTCATCGAGTTTTATTTTTTGTTTTTTTACCATCTAGGGGTTGTTTATTATTTTTATTTTGTAAATATGTTATGTTGAAAAATAAAATACCGGTAAGACTGATAGTTTTCAGTGGGGTCTGAATCTCCTTGATTCTTGGTTGGTGTTTTCGAGACTTAGACTGCCATTCATTAGTTGGAGGGGATGCCGCCTCTGCCTTCTTGTGCGGTATCGGAATTGAAACACTACGGGTACTTGTGCCTCTCGTTGAGTGACCGTAGCGCCCGTATGGCTCTACCGAAACGAATCTTTCTTTACAGAAAAAACTCATCAAGGGGAGACTAAAAGTGATTCTGCGCTTGCACCAAATAGAATCATCCTATCCGTAGCTGTTTTATACAGAAAATAACAATTTTGTTAAATAAGTTGCATCTGAATTTGTTGTAGTCATCAACAACGACCTGTTCTGCAGCCAAATTGCTGATGTTGGTTGACAGCCTTAGAACCCTGTTCATCAATCTGGTCAATCCAACTTATCTTCCCATCCAAAGTTTCTTCCAGTTCTTTGGGAGATGTTGTTCTTTTTAATGGTTGAGTATTCCATCTAACAGCTGATAATCTGGACAATTTAAGCCTCTTATCAAATATTTTAATTATTCTGTTGAGATTTCGATTTTATTTTTATGTCTCCAAATCTTAAAAACTTTAAGTTAAAGACTTGTACGCTTTCTAATTCTGGATGAGTTCCTCTGATGATGAAAACGACATCGTTTGCGGATGTTTGCAAACGAATTTTTTCCGGTAAATCTGTTTTTAAAATCTCAACTGCAATGATGTTCCAAAAAAGTGGAGATATGTGAGATCCTTGTGAGTAACCTTGCATTTTCAACCATGCAGCTGGTAGATTATTTGTTTGGATTGTTTATATGCTACCTCAAAAGATTAATAAGGTTCTGAGATAAATTTTATTTATTTTTTTCACTTGGGGTTTTTTAAAGCGTTAAATGAGCCTTTAATAACTAGTGAAATAACTGTAACGTAATGATCCCTTTTTCTGGCTCTTCTAACGATTCCTCAGATCTCGATTTATTTATTCGCGTTCTGTGAAACCAAACCAGTGCTGCTCTGATACCTGCTACTGAGTAAGAGTAAAATTAACTCTGGAGAATTTGTTTTTCTAATAATATCCCTAAATTCGGAGAAGAAAGTTTGTCTGAAAGACTTCAACCTATTTTCTTTTCTTTCTTTTGTGAAAGTGAAGAGAAATAGTCAGATTTCCTTTGAATGAATTTCATTCAAAATTTGATATAAATGTACAAATTTTATCTAAATATCCATAATGTCCTAATGTCCATTTACCAAATTTCATATGTCGGGTTTAAAGCGATTCTGAGTTATAATATTCACAAATAGGCAGACAAATATAATGCCAAAAATATGTTTACGAACTGAAGGAGGCCTGATAAATATAGATTCACCAAAATCCTGAGTTCGAATTTTTTTAACGATTATAACACGTTTTCTATACATCCTACGTAAAGAATAAAAATTAAATAAAATGATGCAATTTTTTTTTTGAAAAAAATCTTTCTGCATATTGTTCACGAGCTTCTTCTTTTAGACTTCTATGAACTCAAAAGCACTATTTTGGGAATTTTATTGTATGCCCACTCAGATATCTCGGAACAATTCAAAACTGTTCGAGTTGGGTAGATGAAATTTATTGTAAGGTGATAATAAAATGTGTTACTATTTAATTTTTTAACTTGCATGCGAACATAATAATTGTATCAGTTAAATGAATGAAGTTTAGTCAGAGATATTACCGTCAGCATTGGAGATATGTGTCAAATTTGGGATGCTATTAATGGAACTGAAAGTATTCAAAGCTTTTCTTTTCTTCTTCATAATATTACAATCATCCACTTTGTATTAACAGACGAGAAAGTCGACGGGAGAACACTCTTCTGTTGGCTTTCTTTGTCATGGAAACTCATTAAAAACAGATTCCTTTCTTGCTTCTGCAGCGGCGGAACGGACGACAGCTTCAAGCAGATCTATTGGGGAGTGTCCGGGCAGCTGATGGCTGCCCTCAACGAAAACAAGTACGTCCGCGAGTTTCTTCAGAGAAACGTCTTGCCGAAAGAGAAAGACTTCTTGGCGCTGCGCGCCAGCCTGGAAGCAAAGGCTAACGAATACAGGAAAGAGATAGAAGAAAAGACGCCCAAACCTCCAGAACCGGAACCAGTTGTCGAGGAGAAACCGGATTCGAAAACAAAAGGAAAGAAGAAAGGCAAAAAAATAAAATAAATCATTATCATGATTTGAAAAAATGTTTCATTTTTTTTTAAAATTTTATGAAGAAATATAAAAGGTACATAATAATCAAAAGAATAAATATGCATTACAAGTTTCGAGAAACCTAAACATATAAGCAAAATGATCAAATGATTAAACATGCAAAACGAAATGAAACACAAATATTTGAAATATTATGTTTTCTATGGATTTATGAGAAACATGAAGTAAAATAGATAAACCAATCCAGGAAGGTCAAATCAAATAATATTAAAAATCATCCTTATCTTTACAGATTAGAAAATAAAATGTTTATATTTTGACACTCTACAGACAGACTACGATTTCAGTATTTCTTCTTTATCAACTTAGTTAACGAGAAAATAGAATAGATAAGCAATATAGTAAATGAATTATTTTCAATTACGCTAAATTTAATATAAAACGGAGATGCATGTCGCTCTCTGTCGATATTTAAGTCGTATCAATTAAAAATTCAATCTCAACCAATAATAAAGGAGGTCTCCCTGCACGCATCTCAACAGGCATCGAGAGATGCCGCCTTTGTCACAGGTTCGTTTTGAGGATGAGAGCATAATTAGCATAATTAGAATCCGAATGAATTAAAATTAAATAACATTTTTGCAGTTTTCTGCAATAACTTCCAGAGATATTTTTACATAAAAATAAGTCTTCATTATTTTCATATTGTCATAACACTCATTCAATTATCTTTCCATTTCTTCCAGAATTTTGTAAAAAGTTTACTTTCTTTTGCAAAATGTGCGACGATGTATTTTATGGTTGCAGCGAAATTCAAATGTTTTTAATGTTTCCTTCAATATTGAAGAGTGCGATTGACTTCTTTTTTTGAAAGCTGAAGAAAGATTTTTCTTTATTATTTATGCAGTTTGTAAGGAGAATTCGAAAGTCAAGTGACTGTACTGTGATTAGAAGACGGAATGCGTTCAGGAGTATCGAGGCAGTTCAGTTTTCGATGATGTCATGGAACTTAAATCCATGAAATTATTGAAATAATACTATTTTCTCTTATATTTTTATGTTTCCAAACACTTTATCGAGAGAATATTGAATTTCAAGTTATGAATGAGATACTTAATGGAAATGAATCACACCCGAGACACTAGCCGCTCGTCAAACGCGGTTAGAGAGATAAGATGGCATTGCAAAAACTGACATTGGAGTTATGACATGTCATAAAAGTAAATGACTTCTCAAAATATTTCCAATAGGAACTGATTCGACATTTTCAAGGTCGGCGCAAGATCAAATGTGCAAGTATGAGAAAAAAATCCCATCGTCACCTCATTTAATTATGTTTATTGTTTGGAAATTTTGTTATGCATTTTACTTTATATGGCAATAATGTTTTTAAAAAAATTTTAAAAAAATAGCTCGTTTCATTTAAATCGCTGACATCGTTTCATTTAGATTGCTGACTATAAATATTTTGATAAAATATAGTCAGCCATTTAAATTGATCAATTATATTTTAAAGTACAAAAACAAATCGTTTGCTGCTGGAAGCAAAAAACAAAGCAAACTAAAATTCCCAAATAATACATGTTCCAAAAATGTCGATTATACTTTTAAATATTACAAATCAACATAGACTTCCAAATATAACGTTTCATTAAATAAAAAGTCAATTGTTTAAAATACTTTCGATTCTGTAGAGTTGTACAGTAAACAATGACACTTTTATATTATCATATACTGAAAATTAGTAAAATGTTTGTGCTACATTCATTTATATAACAAATTGTCATTCCCAAAATTCCTTTCATACTTCTGTCCGCAAAATTTTCTGAAGTATTAAAGATTGGTTTATCAACTTTTTCATACACAGATTGATTTTTAAACGAATCTTCCCTTATAAATGTTAATAATAATGTACATATCATAGTAAGTCTATAAATGGATGGATTAAAAAAAATAAAAATGCATTTACTAACTCTTATTCAGTTTTAATGGATTGCTAAATAAAGTATTAATTGATATATTTACGAAACTTGTTCAAATGAGCACTTTCGAAACTTATAGTTGGTATTATAGCGATCTTCTATCAACATCTGCATACATGTGTTTAAATTCAACATTTGTGGCATTAAAATACGTTTTTTAACTTCACCAGCAAGGATTTTCTACGCCTACAGAAAGCGTGTTATACACATAAGAACATAAGCCCAAACTGGTTTTTTCGACCCGCCGGAAGGCACACGGAAAAACTTGAATGACCGGATCGGAGCAATAGAAACACTATCGGGAACTGTGGCTGAGTCCTAAGGGCCATCACCGGCGATTGTACAACCCTTCCCGCCCTGCCATCGATGGGAGGAGCCAGACTCCGAACCCATAAGGGTGGCGAGAACCAACCACCATGCCGGAAGCTTCTCATCCACAATTACGAGGTGGTGAGAAGAACATAAATGAACCCCTTTATAAATGTCAAAAGATACGGGAAGAATTTCCACGTTGGAAACAAACAAAAAAATCCGCATTCAATCGACGTCTTACAGCTAGACTAGCACCATCTAACTGCAAACATACGCCGCGATGAAATCTTGTCCTCCGTTAGATCAGAAACATTGTCTAAATAAATCTTTCCGTATCTAGTGTCTGCTGTATAAAATGGGATTTTCTGAAAATGGCATACAACTGTTATAAAAAAATTACTATCCATGATCTATCTCTAAAAGAAAGCATGCATTTTTATCTTTGGGAAGGAGATCCTTTTCGAGGTCTGGTACTTCCATCTCAATTCTCCTTAACCCAATTTACATGTATTAAGAAAGGATTTGATTTTACATGAAATGCAACTGAGGAGCAAAATTTTAGACGAACAGATTGTATGAAAACCACAAATACTGAATGAATGCCAGTTATTAAGTTGATATATTATATGCTTTGTCGCCTATGGAATTTTGAATTCTGGACTTACCATCATACTTGTGATGATACTTTTCAAATTATCTTTACCATTAGTATGACGGTTAGCAGTCAATTTCTCTCTTGCATTGCCTTACCCTAATTAAGGAAGCAAGGATCATGTAGTTTACATTTGATGGGGCATTCCACATTGCACTTCGTAGAATCATGCTGGAAAATGGCATTTTTTTTTATTCAGGTAAGATTTAAAGCATTACGATTTGAGACACCATTTTAAAACACCATTGAAATACGAGAATCTTAATAATGTCACAAAGGGAACCTTAATGATGCCAAAAAGACTTAAAAATTCAGTATTGAACTACTTCTCTGAAGCATCCTCAATATTCAATTTTAGGCAGCATGAATCATTATCAAATTTCTTTCACTTGAATTCACTTCACTTTCATGGTGATTGAGTGATGCACTACTAGACAATATACATTTCTATACTGAATAAATTTGAATTAGTAAAATAAATGCTTCCATCTACGTTTATAATAAAGCCCCCTCTAGATTTAGAAATAAACATACCGTTACCAATATACATATATAGGAACAGGAAACTTTATGTATGCATAGATGAAAGCAATAAAAGGAATTTTTTTACAAAATCATGCGCTTACACTATGAGGGCCGGTTAAAAATGTATTTTTTTATAACTTTTTATTATTAAAAGCATAGGAAGCATATTCATGCAAGTTTCCACCTTATTTATTGGATCACCTTATATATTCCCTCTCGGAAGTATATGTTTAGTATATATTGAATCGGAAGTATATGTTTAATTGCAACATTTAACTAATTCCACTCTTTTGGAACATTCTACATATGTATGAGGCAAAATTTTTACATAATAATGTAAATTATTCTTTTTTGTATAAGATAAAGATAAAATTAAGATAAAATTATTCAGTATAAAATTGCTCACTATAAATATTTATTGAAATGTTTATAATTAGTAATTCAAATTGAAAGATGATAGCAGTTTGAATCAATTGATTTATTTTGTTAACACATTTCAAAAACTATCAAACTGTCATAAAAAATAGTGTCATCCCAAAATTTAGAAACAGATATATAATTAAACCAAGTAATCACTACATGCATTCAATAAGAAAAAAATTTTCAAAATTTTAATGAGAATTTTAATTAAGTACAAATTATCCTAAATTTCACCGCTTTCTTGCAATCATTTCTCAACGTAACTATATATATTTTTTATAACTAGAGTAGAACTATTTTTTGCGGAAGGCTAACATTTTTAAAATCAGCTTTTTGATACCAATTCCATTTTTAGGCCATTTTTTTCTTAACTTTAATCCTTTTTCCGAATTAATTTCAAAATTATTCCTCGAACTCTGATTCTGATAATGAGAGAGATATTTGCCTTGAAAGAGTCATATCATGAAGACTGAAGAGGGTGGTACCAAAAGTGTGTTACCTTCGCAGGTATAAAAGTATGAAACGAAGACTAATTTTATTAATTAATTTTGAATTTTCATTTCTTGACCTTAAGTAATCTTTTCATTTAAATATTTTTTTCAAAAAAAATTGAAGAAATTGTTTTGTAACGTTTAACGTAATGTTTTTCACTTCATTCGTATGGCTTAACTGTGCAAGTCGTTACTTTCAGTGCGTAACATTTTTTATCAACTGACAAAAAGAATATCTATGTATCAGTATGTATCTGTGAGAATGTACAATGTCGTTTTCATGTCTAAGCATTATGTTGAAATGCTGAAAGATCCAAGTTCTTGGACCCTTTCTTTAATCAACCCAATGTGAAATATTCTCACTTTTTTATGTAAACAAATAAGTTTAATTCGAGTGAGTGGATAGACGAATCGATGACACCGTTTCCCACTTTAATCACAGCATTGTTTAAATAGGTTATGATCATAGTTACCGTGGGGGGAGGGTTGCCACGCAGTTTATCCGTCCTACTGTCTATCAAGCAATATCTCTTAAAACTACTAGTTTCTATCCTTTTTCCCTTTTTTCATCCATTTGTGAATATTCAGTCAACCACGAAGCACCAAATAAACTTCTATATTTTTTGTTTCGATTCATTCATTCATACCTCACTTTGATGGCTCTTTCACGACTCTCCTGATCAATATCTGAGGAGAGACATGCTCAAATAAATCTATTCAATTTCATAACGCAGGAATGCTCTTTTTTTCAACGGGAACGCTGTTTTTTACTCGAATTCGTCACTTCATCCGATTTTTAATTTTTTTTTTTATCTTACTATTGTTTTATGTTTCCCATTTATTCTGTTTCAAATATTTAAATTTATATCTGCATATAATATATGTTCAATATTGAGTTGAAATTTTTTTTTCCGATTTAACTTTTATCTACTTATGTCGTGTGAATTTTCAGGAAACGAATGAATAAAATATTCGAACTGAGAATAATCAAGAACTTGCAACAATGACTGCATGCGTGAAACAAAGAGCATCATAAGATGTCGTTCGATAAGCAAAATGCACGCATTTTGTGTCATTCTCCAGTCATTTGATTTTATTTGCTTCATAAAGACATTAAATATAGAAGTTTGAAACTGATTTCTCTCTTGTAGCTTTTCTGTGCTGGAAATTCGAAATTCTGTATCATTACATGTTTCCAAAAGCAATTTAGTTGCAAAAACCTATTTCTGACATTTATTCCGCTTCATTCTAAATAACGAAAGCGAAAAAATAGCGCCCGCGTTTTAGTCAGTATTGCTGAAGATATAGTCTTTAGGCTACAAAAAATGCATTCATTATTTTTTGTATACTTTTAGTTATTTTTGTAAATTATCAGAGAAAAAAAATACTAAAAATCCAAAAAGAAAATGGACTTATTTGACATCGCACAAATGTGATAGAACATAATAATAATAAAAAACTTAAATGCAATCTTATTGAGAACTCGTATGAAAAATAGAATCACTAAATTTGTAGAGATTAAAATGAGGAATTATCTAAAAATTTCTGACAATAATATACGCTAGGCAGAGTCAATGAGATGATACGAATAAAATTTCAAAACCACTGAAGGAATTTTGGCTCTGTACGCAACCGAACCATCAGAGTTACTATCATATTTATTATTCACAATAAGCACCAATAACGTACAGAGCAGGCGGGCTTCTCTCTCATGTAATGTAGCATCATTATGACTGTAATTTTTATTTATTTAAATAGCGTTGCAAGCATGAAGTGGCCAAAATACGTTCTCTGTCTGTCCAACCGCCACTCCATATGCCTGAAGGGATGCGTAAAAACCCGGATTGCTTTCAAAAAGAAACACAGTGAGATTTATTCTTAGATGTAGAAGAGAAATGGAGCAAATTTCATTCTAGTTTAAAACATTAAAATGAAATGCTTGCAAAAGTAGATCTAAAGGGAATCCGAATGCAAATAATAAAATAATGAAGAAAAGTAATAATCCGAAGTATATAAGGGTTAAAAATATGCCGAACATAATTGCATGAATTAGAGATGGGAAAATTAATTTTAAAGTAAAAAATCTTAGAAAAGGCCGATTATATAAATGAGAAAACTGAGTATGTATTTTCGATCATAAGCCGATTGAATCTAAATTTTGAGACATTTTTACAGTTTTGAAAGGACGATGGACACTGTTATGTATTTTTGCGTGGTGAACTTTTTTAAGCATATGTATTAAAACATAAACATGTCAAATATCTTTAAAAACTATTTAAAGCAAAGTATAGCAAGAAATTAGAAAATATATAATGTTCAAAAATTTTTAAATATTCCAGGCAACTTACTTTTTAATCATTCTATATAAACTTATTTGAATCAAAACTTAGTATGTTTTTCTAATTCAAATTCAAATTAAATTTTCTGCGCAAATGCTGACAAGTCATAATAATACCATCATAAGAATGTTGTATTTTGTTGAACTAAAACTGTCTTAACTTTCTAAAAGATTCCAAAACATAAAAAGCATACACAGTTCTCTTTTAAAGTTTAAAAGATACCTACAGTATCAATTTTATGTAATCTTCTCTAAAATTAAGTCACCTGGAGCATTTGAAATATATTTAAATCTGATTAAAACATCCATTTGAGAAAAAAGCAATTAAAAATATATTTAATCCTCTAAGCCCTTCAAACATTCCTTTTATTGAACAATTACTTTTGCATTTAATCATATAATGCTATTTTGTCGAATATAAGCCTTGTTTTGGTAACAAAATAATAAAAGATATATTTCATATTCTTGTTATATATTTCTTATTTCAAAATCCTCTGTCTCCTTAATACCAACATCACGTGTGAATTTTAATTTCTGTGAATGATCGAATCAGCCTCTGAACGGAACACAAGCAAACAAATCTGTCGACTTTTCAATAGATTTAACCGAAAATTAGATAAAGATGCCATGGCGCCTAAAAAAGGATGGAATAAGCTATTTCGGCGTAACAGGCGAATGACAGATTTCATTGATCTAGATTGCTTCTTTTTTAATTTTAGAGCTCACAGAACGGCAAACAGAATGAATACCAAAAGGTATTTCTTTTATCTGTAAATGGTGTAAAAGGTGCTCAAATATTTGGATAATTGAAACAATTTTTCTTTGTTTATTGTGTATGTAAGGAAATACAAAAACTTAAAAAAATAAAACGAAATTATAATAATTATAACAGTTTCATTTCTGCATTATCAACTTATTATACAGATTAAAACATGGAACATAAAGTTGCATTTCTTTAATTGATAAGAAATCGCATCCACAGAGCCTGGTGAAGCCCTCAAAAGTATAGATGTGTAACATTCTGCTCAGAGTGAAATGATCTTGAATAATTTTGAATATTTTTGGGGAACGATACTTGGCAATTATAATTTATATCTTTATACTAAAAACCAAATTAGTAAAAATGCCAAGTCCATACAATCAGAAAGAATAAAAATATTCTTTGTACTATAAACGATATTTAACAATTCCTGTTAAACATCTCCGGAATTTTTGTACCGTCTGAAACTTTCGAATAGTTGAATAGAAACCAAGAAAGAAAAGTCCCCTACATATATGACTTTCACATGTGCTGTCGAATAATTAAGAATTTGCCAAATAAAAAAAAAACTTAAAATTCCTGTCACAAATTTAAAGAAATTTAGCAATTTAACAGAAATGTGTCGAGTAACAAAAAGTGCTCAGCAGTTTCTATTTTAAGATGATTTAGTTTTCATAAAAAAAAATAGATTGTTTCTCGTTATCACAAGTGAAAAACGACGAGAGCGAAATGTTCAATATTTCAGGGTCACCGACGGAAAACTCGTGACGTCGTGGATGACGAAGATTGTTTAAGTTTAATCATAGGACGACAGCTTGCAGGTAATTTTTTGGAGCCATTTGGCGATTAATTAATCCGCCAGATTTGTGATAAATCGAATTTGAGAGAAACATTGCAACGCTTCTTTTTAAATATTTCAGAGTCAAGAATGCTTGGAAATTAGATGCATATATAAAAGGTAGCTCTTTTTATTTTTTTTTACCTCATTATAAGTTTTTATCATATAAGTCGAAGTCAATCATAAACTATTGATTCCGTTCTTTGTTTAAAATGTTTAATGATACCGAGAAGGTAAATACCAAATATTTAATGACGGTTGATTTGACCTGACTTATTTTCGAAAATTCTATTTAAAAACACATATTAATTATAATATAACTCAACTCATATATTATTTTGTTGATAACTTGATTGCAAAGCCTTCTAATAGGGCTGTTTCAGAAAATTATGGGAACCATGCTTTTTTGTCGCCAAATGTGCTTGCTGTCAATGAATCTTCAGAATTGTTCAACTGCAACGGAGCATTTATAATAAGTTGAAACATTGCATCCTTCCTTATTTGCTGCACTTTTGAAGCAACAAGTGACATCGTTGCTTCCCACACGCTATCTTAAATTTCTGCAATGGATGCCAACAGAAGTGATATTATGTTTGAGCAAAGCAAGCATCCGATTTCTGAACAGCATCAAAATGGCTTTGAACGTAATCAAAAACTAAATAATGGTATCGATTTTTCGACTTCCTTGAAAAGACAACAATTCACAAATGGGAACTTTGTCAAAGGACTGGAATCTGACGTCACCAATGGAGATCACGGAGATTTTTCAAGTAACCATTTCAGGATAGATGAAACATTGCTTAAAAAAGATCAAAGGCAACTCTCTTATGATCCGAAATTGGTAATCGAAACAACCGAGCTAACTGCTGATGTACTCAGAGATCTCTTCGAAGACAAGATTTGCGTCTTATGTATCAGAAATTACGTTCCTAAAGTTGTGTGTGAAAAACTGGATGCTTTTTTACAAGAAAAGGGATCGGAACCTTACACTCACGAAATAAGAAAAGATGGCAAAGTGGACTTGCAGTATTTTGGGGTGAACAGATATGGCTTTCCTCTAAACAGCATATACACAGATGACACTGGGAAAAATCTTGAAAAGTATTTGTCACTGGCTCTACCTACTATACGTTCTATTCGAAAGGCTGCAGCACCTTACCTTACCCCCATCGACAAATTCCGAGTGGAATTAGATGAAACATGGCCGAAAAAAACCAATGTAGCGATACTGAACGGCCAGAAAACTTTTTGTGGAATTGGCCGCATAATGCCCACCAGCTTGTCAGAATTGTCTGAGGTCCATCCCCATTTTGATGCTGTGCCCACGTCCTGCTTTCCAAATATTTACAAGCAGTTCACAGCTAATTTTTACTTAAATGTTCCAGATCAAGGAGGTGAACTGGAAATATGGAATGTCCCACCACTCGATATTAGTGAAATCGAATCTTTCAAGATACCAGAAAACTGGAGATCTACGTTGCCAGCATCGATGAAGGTGAAACCGGAACAAGGAGATCTTGTGCTTTTCAACACTCGACGCCCGCACGCAATTACGAAATTCCATGGACAAAATCCTCGAGTTAGTATCCAGACCTTCATTGGATTTACAAAGGAAGAAGAAATATTCTTATGGGTTTGAATCAACTTCTTCATATTTTGTTTTTTAAACTGTTGGGAGAAGGACCTTTTCTTGGTGATAGAATTTCAGCTTGCCAAATAGATACACACAGCTTGGTGCTTTCGAGGCTGGAGTGCACTCATTGACAAAACAAACTGTTTGCCTGAATTAATTTGCATTCTCTTTTAATTATAATCATCCATTTAAACGGGTGTCTATCTTTAAAAATTTTACTTGATTAAATTTTTTTGCAAATTAGTTTCTGAAATGGTATGGATATTTTATTTTGGACGATAGAATTATTCTTAAAAGCAAAGGTTCTCAACTTTGACTCTCTAATTTTGTCTCCTTTTCCGATAAATTCTGGAAGTAAGAAATCTTAAAATTCCTTTTGTGTTATTTATGTAAACAGTTATTTGAGACTGTGATGGGTTTCTTTTCTTGGTGTTAACTTGATTATAGTTTTCCTTATTCTGTTTTCAAGTATTAATATTTTAGTATTTTGTGATGCAGCCCCACTTCTTGCTATTTCGCATTCCCCACTTAACAGAAAAACTTCTTGCAATTTGAAAATTAGCGCTTTTAATTTCTGAATAGATATTTTTCAATGAACTATAGCTTTTATTTAACAAAAAATTCCTCTTTGACATCTTTTAATGTGCAAAAATCAAGTCGTTTGATATTTAGAAATTGTTCACGATATATAATACTTACGATACAATACTTTGTACATTTTCTTCGTATACAGAAAACTTGATTAATTTGAAAGATTTAATTCGAATTCATAAGTTATTTAATTTTTTTCATCTTCAAATTCTATAATCAGCATAAGATTAAAACATAGTTTATAATTTGAATTTACTTTGGTTATTTCAAGGAAAAAGTGGAAATTTCTTTTCAAAGTAAATATGTTTGTAAGTAAATAATTTTAAGTTACTAATCCGTTCAATGATTTCACTCAAGCACATCGCGTTGAAGCAAAATGCCATAAAAATATTTTACCTTTTAAAGAATTTTGAATTTTTTTTAGAGGGTGAAATGTTCTGCTCTTTCTTAAGGCTTCTACCATTATACTTATACTTGTACCATTACATTGTTAATTTCAATGTAATTTAATTTCAATACTGTAACAAATTTTATTATTATTCCTTATTTATTATAGTTATTTTTATAACTGTTAGCTTATTAAAATAAATACTATTTACTGTTACTTTATACTTTAAAGTAACCTAGTTTTTATTAATTATTCATTTCTTTAAATAATTATTAAAAATTAAAGTTTATTCCATTTTCAGCTTAAAAATTGTAGTCTCCTTTTATTAGTTACAAGGCATTTCATATATTTTTCCTTACTTTGATATTTTTTGACGAAACGAAATTTTTATTGAAATCTATTAATTTAGATAAATTCACTATTCTTAGTATAACTTTAACAGTTTCAATAATCTTAGTACTGAAAATGTTCACTGTTACTAACTGTTAACTTTATTATTGAAGTTTTTCGAACTGCTTGCTATTGAAATCATATTATATAAATTTAAATACTATATATTTGAATCGTTAAGTATTATTAAATATAAACTAAAAATGCTTGTTTAATTACTAATTGAAAGTGCATATTTTCTTTTTATTTATTTATTTAATTGAGAAGTAAAATAATGAAGAATTGATTTCATCATTTAACAAAAGAAATTTTTTTAAAGATGTAAAATTTTGTAACTGAGATTTTTTTTAGAAACAAGTAGTAAGAAAATAATTCGCAAGATGTAAAACTAATTATTAAAAAAGTCATTGAAAATCTTCTTTCCTTCTGTTATTGAATTTTTACAAATCTTGTTTAGTATTTTTATATGTCCATTTAAAATTGATCATGTAAAAATTACGAATATTAGCTTATTATGTTTCTTATATAGATGGCAGAGAAAATTCTTTTAATAGTTCTTTTTGTCTTTTTTTAATATTTCACGAATTTTAAAAGCCGAAATAGTGATTAAAATTTTAAAAAAATATTTCATTTGGTAAAATGCGAAAATAGTACAAATTAGGTTACTTATATTTTTATGTATTGATGTATATATCGATCCAATAAAATAATTTACTTCAAAATTGTCTTCTTTCGTCATTTTATTTTAAAACTGTTTTTTTTTTCATTTTAATTTCTGTAATTAACACTTTTACTTTAAAGGCTTGTCCTTAGCTATTTTCAATTTTTCGTTTCTTTTAAACTATAAATTTACTTTTTATTTGTCATTTCCTTTTCATTTTAATTCATCACTTTCTTACTTTATTATAAAAAAATTGTCACTTACTATCAGTTATATTTGCAGTCTTAAAAATATACCATTGATATAATAATTCCGTAGATTCTGTAACCTTTCCGTTGTGTATTACCAGACATCTGCAATGATAAAAAAATTTCAGTGGCCTTGATAGGAAAACAGCTCGAGGACCATCAATGCAAATAAAACTGATTACTTCCTACTCTTATCGTAATATTTTCTAAAATGATTGTATTGCTAAATGTCAGGAGGCTATCAGATTTGAAAGCGGAGAATTTACTTTGTTTCAAAGATCGAACTGAAAGCTAGGATTATTTACAGAAAGATAATCTATTTTTAAACGAATGAATATTTTTTTTTTAAATTAAACTACATCATTTCAAAAATATGTATAGATTTTTTTTTAATTTTTGCACATGAAATAGTAATATTGTCAATTACAGCTGACGTTATACATAATATTATTTAAAATATAAAGTAATTCCATTTGAAAAATTATCTGGATTTATATAAGCCTTTTGAGAATGTACTCAGTTACTGATAGCCAACTTTTAAGAGAATCGATATCGATTATGTCTTATTGATATGAAGAACATAATACAAAATCAAGTGATTGTTCCAATTTGTCATTTTTTTTATTTCTAATACAAATTTTTTTTCATCAAAATTGACAACTTTATTAAGTTTTATAATACTTGCACAGAAAAAAAATCTTTTCATTAAAATTATTAATTGAGTCTGATCCATATATTTATTTAATAAAATATTATTTAATGGTTGCTGGCAAGCACAAACGAATATATATATTTATTATATATTTTATATAATATTCGCCATTTAAAACATTCTTATTATATTTTTGGTCATACTTGGTTTGCACGCTAAAGAAATTCAAACTACTTAAAAAACATATTCATTACATTTTGCTGGTAAATTCTAAGAAGTATAAAGAAAGTTTGAATGAAGGCTAAGTGAAACTTAATGACTTTTTAATAAAAAAGTTTGTAAACATTTTCATCTCAACAATTAGAAATATTAGCTAATTAATAATAATTTTTAGTGTTGCAATGTCTTGTTTATTTAATTGTATATTTGGTTTCAAATGCGGTGATATTTGATTCAATCTATCAAAGTTTCATTTTCTAATGCTCTTCTGATAATTCACTTATGCGATCACTGGATAAAAAAATAACGTGATTTGGCAAAATGCACATAACAAATTACATTATAGTATGTCGAATTTCAAATATCACAAATATGTCCCAAAAAAGATATAAAATACTCAGACAAAAATCTTATATCTGATGGGAAGTCGCGACTGATTTCGAATACCGCTTTAAAGTGTGGAATCAACGTGGATTCAAATGATTGGAGAAGAAAAGTACAGAAAATAAATAACGTGGAAATAAAATTTCGCTTATTGTAAATTTGAACTAATAAATAGGGTTGTAAATCATAGCTATGAAATCGAGCGTAGTTTTGGTTTCAGCAGGGAAAAAAGTTCACATTCTGATTTGACGCTTCGATTCTAGTCATTTGCATAAAATCGAGAGAGTCCAATAATCAGATCGAGAGACAATTTTTCTTATTAAGTTTATGCAATTACGTTCGGGAA
>JAPMOR010024384.1:288400-357250 GCA_026543865.1 Argiope aurantia | reverse complement strand
GGATTAGACTTGTAAATAACGTTCAACTTCCAATATCTGTCACATTAGGAAGCATTAAGACAGTTATAAAATCTTTTAGAATGAACAAATTATTACTATGCTGTTTAAGAACTTCAGAACATACTGAGAAATTATTAAATCAAAAAATATGCATTAGATTTTATTTTATGAGGTTTTCCTTAAGAAGATTTCCTGTAAGATGAATAATAACATTATTATATGTATTATAAAAAATAAGAGCGACATTTCTAAAAAATGAAGGCTGAAAAATCATTGCAGCGTTTTTAACCTTTAATTGTTCAACAAAGTCGTATCGAATCATTTCCTCAATCCATCTGAATCAACAACAAACATTATTGCAATTCTGTTACAAATTCTACGATATCGTCACTGAGAACAATAAAAAAGATACATGTTTTTATATTCTAGCACCTACCGCATGCAAAGACAAAATAGTAAAAAAACTCTATCCTCGAGATTTGAGGGAATTTCCTGAAGGCTCTTATCCACAAATGATTATTGGAATTGTGCTTGCAAAGAAAAAATGCTAGGAATACAATATTTTACAAATACCGCCAGTCAGATGCACAGACACAACTCAGATTATTCCAAGTTTTCGGGAAATTCCAAGGATTATTCCAATTCGGGATTATTCCAAGTTTCCAAATCCGTATCTCTCCTTCTGCCTTAGCATCGCACCGAGCAAAGTGAAACACATTTGATGAATTGTTTTATTTTCAAACTTCAGCATCTGTATCAGACTAAATCCACCAAAACCTGCAATGTCTGTATGTCTAAAAATCCATGTCTATACAAAAGCGGCACTTTAAAACAGAGTAGCTACAACAATGTAATTTGGAATATCTTCTTGAGACCATATCTGCATCAAATTTTAGTCATAATCAGTCAAATTTAGGCACTCAGTCAAAATACACATTCAATTCTTTTTATTCTGCTATAAAGGTAAACTCAAAACATGCCAAATTAAATAAATACGGTATCAATAACAAGACATTCTCGTTGGTTATTAAATATAATTTCAAAAATACAAAATTAAATAACCATTTATTTATTTCATTATTTTTGATAATAGAATACCAGAAGCATTCAGTGATTTCTAGGAGTAATATAAGGGTTTCCAAAATCAATTGTACTTATTTTAGAGGGTCGTCTTTATTGAGCCCTCACAAGTTTTAGTTGCCAACCAGAAACGAGATACAGGCATGAAAGTAGACACATGTGTCACAGCATACAGAAAGAAAGCATAATGTCACAGAATAAGAACATACAGACAGATCAACATTCAGAGAAATTGAGAAAATAATGGCAAGTATTAAAATTAACAAAAACAAATTATAGAATACAAAAATATTTCAGAGGAATAATCAAATTCATAAGAATAATCAAATAAGTATATATCTATATAAGTAACCAATCTAAAGTAAGAAATATTTCGGAAAACGAAGCGAAATAGTTTCGGAATCGCAACTAAAATTTATTTCTTATTCAAACTAAAACCAAAAATTCACACTTCTATCTCTTATTGAAGAATCTCTTCTGTTACGTCTGGAGGATTCCATGTCAAATAAAAACTTGATTTATGAAAAAATTCGCCGATAACTCTCAAGGTATACTTTATAAAAACAAAAATTTCCTTATAACTCTAATTTTTTACAGCTATATATTACCTAAATGGATGGTACAACACAAATACAAAAAAAAAAAGCTCAGCAGGCACCGAATTAGTGTTTTCACGTTTACTTCTTCTGAAAATACAGGCCGACTTTTTTTCAATCCCTTGTTGGATTTGGTTCTCAATTTGGTAAGCGTCTGCACAATGGAATTTAAATCTGTGTAGCGAATTTCATCTGTCTAGCTCTATTGGTTTTCTAGTTATCATGCTAACATTGCTAACATATATTCGAACCGTCTGACAGACGTCCTCTGAATAAAGTTTGCTCAAATTCTTACAGAAATCTACAAATTTGGTGTAAAACCCAAATATCAAATTTCATTCATCTAGTTCAAAGCATTTTTGAATTATCTTTATCAGAAATAAAGATAATTTTAAAAAATCCTTGAAATCGAAAAGTGAAGTCTAAAACGCGAAGTTACGTCAAAATCGCGAATTTTTTGACGATTACAATATTTTCTCTGAATTCCGTATATGAGAAAGTAAAAAGCATATTATCTTAGATTGAATGCACATGAATCAAACAGTTTTGCATTAAAGAAAACTCTCCATCAATTCATCGCAGGTTATCTTGTGAGGCTGAAGATTTGAGTAAATTTGATTGGATTTACAGAGTAGGTGAAACTCTTGGCTAGTTTTTGCCAGGTACATTCTCGATATCAATAGTTCCTTTGAAGTAAAGGTTAAAAGTATGTTAAAAGTACTTAAACAACAATGCAAATTTTAAGCAGATGGCCATGAAATTGCAGAAAAGGAGTTCTTGCGATCAGTACAATGAACACGTAATTCAAAAGAAAGGTCATGCGTATGCAGATATCAGGAACAAAACTTCACAGGCGACGTGAGCGTACGCAAAACACGTGCGGAAGGCGCGCGCAGCTCAACACTACAATAAAAGGGACGGAGACAAAATTAAAGACATTCGCTGCAAGTGCACGTGAGTTAATTCGTGAAATATGGCTAGCAGAAATTAGCCGGACGATTTCACACGTGGAGGAATGATCGGAAAGCTGGAGGAGTGGCGTAGTGTGACCAGTTTAACTGAAGAGTTCGGAATCAACAAAAGTGTCGTTTCGCGAGCTTGGAAAGCCTTCCAAACCACAGGTACAGCTGTGAGAAAGGTTGGTGGTGGCCGCACCAGGAAAACAACTGAAGTGGATGACCGATATATCGTCCTGCACGCGAAAAGAACCCGAAACCAGTCAGCAAGCGCCATTGCTCAGCAACTGTGTGCAGCAACGGGGCGACAAGTGGCGCGTTTTACTGTGTCCAGACGCCTTCACCAAGATGGCCTATTCGCCCGCCGTCCTGAACGCTGCATCCCTTTGACAGTTTCCCACCGGCGGCACCGTTTAGAGTGGTGCAGGGTCGTGTCCTCTTTACAGATGAGAGTCGTTTTAGTGCCACAAGCGATTCCCAACGCCAGTTGAATTGGAGAGAGGTCGGGACACGGTTTCATCCCAGTAACATCACGGAAAGAGATCGTTTCGGTGGTCCTGGAGTTGTCGTCTGGGGAGGCATTATGATGAGCGGGCGGACTGAGCTCCACGTTTTAGACAGCGGTTCTGTAACTGTAGATCGCTATTGTCAGGAGGTGATCCTTCCCAATGTACGTCTGTTCCGAGGTGCCATTGGATCAGACTTCGTTTTTATGGATGACAATTCACGACCACACAGGACTCATGCTGTTGAGGAGCTCCTGGAAAGTGAAGATATCACTCGAATGGATTGGCCGGCGTGCTCCCCTGATGCAAATCCGATAGAACATGTGTGGGATGCTTTGAGGAGACGCCTTGCGGCACGATTACATCCTCCTGGGAACACCCGACAACTTAAACAGATGCTGATTGAGGAATGGGCACTCTTACCTCAAGAACTGTTGGACAATCTGGTGCTGAGTATGGGAAGACGGTGCGAAGCAACCATTGCAGTAAGGGGAGGGCATATCCCATACTAAGGAACATCTGCTTGCTGTTGTTCCTCTTGGACAGACAATCATGTGTAACGATACTATGAGTTCAATAAAGCCTTTTTTTGTTTGATTCCATACTGTATGCATTGTATTCATTTCTGAGCAACTATGCTTTCGTCATTCTTTCAGAACAAAATTCTGTATCTCATTTCTGAATTTCATGTCTCTCAGATGATTTCTCGTGTAGTTATGGCAAAAAACATACCTGCTACCTAAGTTTTGCACACCAGTGTATATATATATATATATATATATATATATAATACATTTTGCGAAATGTATCCTTAGATGTATCATAAAAAATATTTGCGATAAACGAAAATAATTAGTTTAGACCAGTTAAACTAATTCTTTACTTTTACAATTTTTTTTTCGGAATAATAAGGAAAAGGAAATTTCACCCCCACTTCATCCCCATTTATAGCCACCGCTCTCCTGCAACATATCACTCACTCATCGATTCACCCGAAATCGAAATAACTCTATCATAAGGCAGTTACGTCGGAGAGATTGCTCTATAGCTCTTCTCAGTATTATCTCCGAGCACACATCGTAAGATAATTTATACAAGTCTTGTTGCATTCGATCGTCTGCTAATAAGTAATTCATGAGTTTTGAATTCTTCTATACATTTATGTAAAAAACAGCATCGAGAGTGTCAGCCATTCCTAACACTCGGAGGTCTGTAAAAATCAGTGGGAGTTGTCTTCCCCAAACTTTCTCGGATACCAGAAAACGCAATGCACACACGAAACAGTTCACTTTTGGCGTGAATTTAGCATTTCTACTGAATCTGTCATGACATTCCTGACGAGTTATTTACCGAGAACGGCATGCGGTTAATAACACCCAAAAATGGAATCTGTATTTGAGATACGTATTTAGAAGCAAGAAATACAGATTTCTTGATCGAAACAAGAATCTGCTTAAATTAAAAAGCTACATTTGCAATCACGACATTCCATACCACATTTAATATATTTAACTCATTGCATTTTTGAGATATCACATTTAGGTTTCTGAAAGTATAAACGGGCAGATGGTTCATCCTTCATAAGATTTAGCTCAAAGTTCGATAGGTTCTACACTATAGATGTGTGTGTTGAATTTAATCCGCCTCTTCGTTTTGTAGTTATCATGTTCATTTATATTCGAACAGCCGGACAGACGGCCTTACACTAAATGGATTTTGCTTAAAATTTCGTAGAAAATACAAATTTGGTCTAAAGATTGCATACTAAACTTCAGCCGACTAGCTCAAAGAGTTTTTGAGTTATCTTTGCCACAATCAGGCAGATGGACCTTTTCCAAAAATGTTTTATTCGAACTCAAGGAAGTCTGAAACGTAGAGTCGTCAAAATTGATTTTGGCAAAAACAATGCTTTCACTATAATACGTATATGAGAGAGTAACAAAATGGCAAGTATGATATTCAAATAGTATATATATATATATATATATATATATTGCCAAATGATCATTATTTTATTTTTTTATCTTGCCAAAAATTATAAGGAAAAATATCCAAATCATTGTTTTCTGACTTCGAGGAAACAACAAATGACGTAATAAATTTGAAAGTTTCGTCATACGATTTATCTCTTTCCTGTTTTTCGTTAATTAATTGTTTTAAAATTTTCTTTAATGAATTGTTTTTAAATTTTTTGAACCACCTGTTGATTGAAAAATATTTTGAGGCTCATTGTTTAAATATACAAGTAAAAAAATACAAATTCATTTCTTATTTTGCAATGCACGCATATGCAATAATTAATAAGGCTTACTGTAATACGATGAAAAATGTATTGTATATATATTTATCTGTCATAGTCTAAGAGAACTCAGTACAATATCAAGTTGCAAAATGAGTAAATTCAATTTATTTGGACTCAGTGGATTTCTCACGTTTCTTGAACCCGCGGAAGTCTGTAAAAATTTGCTGTCTCGGCCTCAAGTCGCTTTCTACATCCATTTTGTTTCAAAAATACTAAAGTTGAGATCACAAATAAGAGAACGGGAGTCGCATCAAGTGTTTCGGATAAAACTCAGCAATTGTTGTTGCCATACGTTAAAAAGAACTGTTGATTATGCTCGAGAAACGATTTTACAGTCTGGTCACGTGAAAATTCAAATAATGTCCGTTCTTTCTTTGATTTTCTTCATAATTTTTTTAAAAAATCAGTATGTATAAATTTTCGGAAAATAGCACCTAAAGCTACTAAAAAACATGCCATTTTGACGCCCGTAGGATAAAGCCGCATAAAATAGTAAAGTCATTTCGAGTTTAGTTGTTTTAACAGGAAATCTATAACTCAATGACAAAGAAGAAAGTGAAGAAGTTATTCCATCAATCTTTAAAGAAGCAATAGATTCTGTTGAAAATTTCATGAAATTAATGCCAAAAAACACTTTAGAAAAACTTTTAATGAATTCAGTCTATTCATAATACTGAAGTTTATATTTATAGAATAGAAAGTCGTGAAATGACGATTAACTATTCTTTTCATTGAATTCACACTAACATACATATAAATTATATGCATTAAGAAATAATAAGAAGTATAATTTTTCACTATTATGATGAACATTTATTTTATAATTTAACTGTTGCTTCAATACTTACTAATAATGTACTTATATTGCTTTTAAGACATTAAAATTATTATTGCTTTTAAATGAAATGAAATTTGAAACCACAAAATTAGTAATAATCACAGCATTTCCTTACCATTTTGGTTATGCGCATTTTTTATCTATACGTCGCATTACATTAGTCTCTTGAAAGACTTGTAATCGTTACTTTGCTGTATTTAGTATTTAATAAGTTTTCATGTTTTCCCGGCCCAAGGAACAAGAGAAATAAATAATTCTGCATATCTAAGCAAGAAAAACTAAATGCGTCTACCAATATTTATACAGTCAATCATATTCACAGCCAAATATAAACATTTTAATATATAAGTTTATAAATTTTTAATTTAATGAAACATTTTCATTAAATAAAAAGGAAAATGATTTTCAGTTATATTTATTAACTGGCATTTCTATTGTTAATGATTATTTAAACTGATTCACAATCATTTAAATTATTATTAATTTAAATTATTAAGCTGTAATATGATTTACAATTAGATAGGTAATAAAAATAACTTTCATTTGTATTAGTTAGGCTATATTTGTAATTTTTTAAATCTTTTTAATGTAATAATGCCAATAATTTTTTTAATGTTTTCATAAAAAAATTAATCTTTCAAAAATTAATCAATTTTAACTTGCATTTGTAGTATCAAAAATCATTTAAAATGCTTCATAATGACCTTTACATTTAATCCAATATTTATTATGAGCAGGTGGAGCTCAACGAACACATGACAGTTCTATTTGATGGAAATATCGTTTTTAGCAATCATCAAGAATTACCGAACGTTATACCAGCCTCTGTGTATTTCATAATTTATTGTCATCAAAAATATATGATTCTGTAATAAAAAATTTTTTTACTATCACGTAGCGTCAGTATAAAAAATAATAAAGTTCATATGGAGTTAGCATTTAAACCTATTAATCGAAATCAATATTTAAGTTCCAAAAAGCATTAAAATAGTGTTTAGAAACAGGTGTATAATGCATTCTACATGACAGGCTTCAGGAGAATACACATGCGACACACAGAAAGAGAGCGAAAGATACACAGTAAACAAATACACATGCCAAAGCTGACCTTTACAAATAATATTTTGCTGGCTTTTATATTTTCCTTGATTCATCACACTCCATGTTTGTAAAAATGCAATTTCGTGATCATTTTTTTTTAATTTACTTCCTGAGATGTTAAAGTTGAAAAATTTCGCACCTGCGTCCGTTCTCAGTGACATTATCATATATTAATATATCTAAAATTTAATTAAATTTAACAAATGATTTTATTCAGTTTTGATTCCATACGATGCTGTCACCTGTTAGCGAATTGCAGAAGAAATTGGCTTTTAAAATTCATAAATTTAGAGCAATCGTTTATAAATTAAAGACTTAAAAAACGAATTTAATTAAAATAAAAAATATATGTTTTCTGTTGCTCTAGTAAAAATATTTTAAAAAATCTGGGCATTAAATTTACTACGGCAAAAGTTCATTTTGTTTAAATTTTTGAACGCATATTTCACTATTCTTGAAAATATGAACACTTAGTGGAACGAATGCCTTAATCAGCCTTCTGCATGTGCGCCTTACTCTCTAACAAGAACAAACAATGAAATTGCATGCAAAAAATGATTTCAATTTCAACAATAAATTCTATTATTTTAGGAACTTTGGCATACAAATAGGAATATAATACTTACAAATAACACACATTTAAAATTATATATATTTTGTAAGAAATAACCAAGTTTTAGATAGATATCAATTAATGTAAAGTTTCTAGAACTTTTCTCTGCGGGCACTACGATATTTTTTTTCCCAAGATTGCCCTCAAGTGAAAACGAACATTAAATCATAAGAACAACGTGATGAAAAGAAACAGCGTGATTAAGTTGACTGCCAATTCCATATAATTTTAGTTCTCCAATTCAATATAATTTGGAAATCGAAGAAATTGTAATGCTTTATTGTAATGCTTCTAACCACATTAATATGCATACAAACAAAGATATTTGAAAAAAATACATTAGATGAAATAGCAAAACTGCTGATGTAAACTTAAATTATCAAAAAACATAGTATTTAAAAAAGCAGATAATATTTTATTGGGAATAAATACCCAAATTAAATCAATGAGATTCAGAAATAGAGAAGAAAACGATTCATTCTGAAGTTAAGTGAAAATAATTATCATTTCTGATCGCAACATGTCGTTTTGGAAGTATATATTTTGAATCCCGTAATATCCAAAGAAGAACTACTTCCACGAAGCCAGGTTGGTAGACTGTTGAGGAAGAATGTTGGTTGATTGTCATGAAAGAAGCCTTGATGTCTACAAAGCTCTTATATTCAGAATTCTTTGACATAAGAACTATGAACTGAAAGCGTGTCTCAAATTTGATATCAAAAATGATTTAAGTAAGAGAAAAATTTATTTAAATCAATTAAAGCATTAAAGTGCATTTCATTTTTGTTTATAATCGTTTTATTTCTGTATTATTGCTGCACGATTTTAAAATGTTATCATATGGAATAATTTAGCACAATATTTACTACACCTTTGAAATTTTTGTCACTTGTATTTTATAAGATTTATTGCTTAATTATATGACTTGGTAATAAAATAACCTTGAAAGCGATAAACATATCTTGCCAACACCGTCAACAAACAATTATAGTTGTTTCTATTACGGTTATAAGTTGTGAATTTTCATATTTTCTAAAATATAATTTCTTTATCAGTAAAATTAAGATTAGATTAAGATTCGAAGTCAATACATAATTATCTTTGCAAATATTAACTTTATTCGCAATTATATTATAGATATGAGAATAAATTTGTGCAACAGATTTTGATTTTGAAAAACCCATTTCGGTATAATATGTTGTAGAATAAAAACTGTCTCTGCTATTTGTAATTTAAACTAACTAAGCACTTTTACTAATGTAATAGTTATATTCCAACTTACAAATGGCTGACTGTGAAATGGAATAAACTGAACTGCTTAAGAATTTCTGCAATCTGGTTAGTATGTTAGAAATATCGATATATTTTATTTTGTCTTAATTTATACAACTTTATACACGAAAGTCCCTTTTACTCATAATGGCTTTTTCGAAATTATAATTTTTATAATTTATTACACATATTCTTAGATAAATATTAAAGAAAATGCTGTTTTATAAATGTAATATGCTAAATAATTGTTTTTTCAGGTCCTCGTTCATTGCAGAGTGCTCTCTCTACAGGAGAGTTGGAGAGAAGCGGAAACGAGATTTTTATCTTGAATTTGAAAGATGCATTTCCTAGAATTCATAGAATGAAAATTTTTGTTTATGAAAGAAGTTATTTAGATAGCCCTTTTCTCCATTGTAGTGATAACTTTAAAATTGTAATGAGCGAATACTAAGAGCTGTATTTTGATTTATCAGAAGGGCGCAGAGTTCTATTTGCCATATTTTTAAAAATATTGTTTATATTATATAAATTTATGTTCCTTATGAAATTTTTCATTAACATAATGTATATTTTATAAATTAACTTCTAAACAAAAGAAAAGAAGATGTTAGTTTCTCACCGAAAATAATTTGATTAAAATCTGTCATAACTATGTAAAATAATTGAAATTTACAATGGTATATATTTACCATAATTTATTTATATTATGGTTCTAATTCATATATACCTTAAATGATTCTTCTAAAGATAATGTAAGCACCTGTAAATTCTTTAAAAATGTTGTTATTTACTAGTATATTTAGAGTTTGGTTAAATCATTTAGACTGTTTTTATTCAAATTTTTTAGACTAATTGAAGAAACTACTTCTCATAATGAGGCGATTTTTAAATTTCATTACTTATTTTATATTTAATGCTGCCATGATTATTTAACTAATCCATCTTACAAGAGTTTCTGGTTTTTTATCCCCTTACAATATTAGCCCCCACTAAATTTTTAATTAAACTGTTTTTAATCTGTCATTTAATCACATTTTGAATTTTACTAATATGTCTAGGGTTTAGTTTATAACAAGTGAAAGAATTTAAGCAATTATAGGGAAGTTTGGACTTAGTAGTTATATTCAATATCATTTGTCATTTACACATTTTTAAAGATTTCAAAATTTATGTATTTTTAATGTTTTGTAAATTAATATATTTCTTCAATAAAATCATGTGGTAAAATTTTATTTAATTTAACATCTTGCTTCAAAACCACAAAAAGATGTTTAATTTGTTGTTAAGTTTGAAAAATTCAAAATTAATTCACTTTCAAATGATTTTACTCTTTAGAATTTGCACATTTTAAATTAGTTTTAATTTATTATTTGGAATGAAAGTAAGTTTATAAGAAATCAATTATTGCTGAAATTTCAAAAATATTAAAAATGTTGATAAATGTTAATTCAATTTACCGAAATTCCTATTTGTTGGAATTAAAAAATTGTATGATCTGAAAAAAAAATATTTTTGAAAAAAAGATTGAATGCAATCTAATAATTTTTAAAAAATATACTTAATATTTCTGTAAAGATACATTTGGCATATTTTATCTTTTATCATAATACTTGCAAGTGAATGATTTTTTATGCTTTAAAGAATGTTCCAAATTTACATTTTACTTCTGTATTTAAAAAAATGTCAATTTAAGGACAAACATTTATTTCTGATTTGTTTGTTTGAAGCTGTAATATTAATAATGAATCAAGGGGAGTTAATTATTCTTGCTTATAAAATAAATAGTAGTAAAATACATCGGGATCATACAGTACTTGAACATGGCATGAGCAGTCAACGGACCTCGCAAAGAATTATTAATGTTACTGAAAATAAAAGAATCCTAATTTAAAATAATCAGACACTTCTGGAATAATCAGCATATTTTTAATTACTCTTAAATAACGTTTGATCACTTTTTCGTGCATATAATTTGATATATAATAACATTTGCTAAACCTTTATTATGGTTTTTGATATGCCAAAAGTATTCCAGACTTTTTTCACAAAAACTGAAGCATGAAAAAGGAAGGACATACTTTAGATTTTGGGTCATTTAGTTAAATAATTATTTTTTATTAATAAAATATATAAAAAGGTTTCTAGTGATGCTGAGTAAATAAGCAAACATTGAATTGAAATAAGTATTTAAAATCTCATTGCAAATTTTCTGGAAAAAGAGAAGATATTATCACAAATGACAAATGTTATATTTTAAATGTAAATGATAAGCTGCAAAAAAAATTCACTTTCGCCAGATAGAAAGGATTTAAAAATTCCCACGACGTTCTGCATTCACACCCACGAATTCTACCGGTGCACAGAAAACATTTCTATTTCTAGGTCATCTTCTGATATGATAAGCTATTCTTTTTCTGTGGATCACTAAGACATTTTGTGAAAACGTTGCTTAATGTGGCAATTTTATTACCTTTTTTGATAAAAAGAGAAAAAAATGCCGAAATGTTAGGCCTCAAGATTGTGATGAATCACTTTGTTTTAGGGGTCCCTTCGTTCGGAAACCCTAATTTTCCAAATGTTATGTTTTGTTTCAATATGATAACTGGTAAAGATGTGTTGAACTAGATAGATGGAACTTGGTAGATTACATTAAATTTGTAGATTTCTATCGCAGTTTTGGACAAAAACAAGTGCAATTATAAAACATCTGTCTGTCCCTGTGCATGTAAACGATTTAGCAAGAAAGTAAAGAAATATACGATTTAATAGATAGTTTGTCATTGCAATTGTAGATGCGAAGCAAATTTCGGGCCTGGTCACCAGTTGTCATTTGCTCACGATATGTAAGCAGAATAACTAAATAAAAGAAGAAAGTTGAAGGGAGTCTACTCCCATTGCTTCCAATCTGTCGTGCATAGCACCCAAAAAAAAACAAGTAATTTCAAAATAATGTTGCTTTTGAACATCGAAACCAAAAATTAATTGTAAATATATATTTAACAGGCTGGCAATCTTGAAATTTTGTCGGATGCAAAGTATTACAGTTCTGAAACTATTGTGCAACGAGACCATAATAAAGAGCAAATATTTTTGAAGATTTCTGCATAACTTTCTTTATGCTTTTTTTTTTCAAATGTGTCTTTTGTTTTCTTATTGAAAATAACTAGAAACGATAATTTTTTGTGTTAATTAATATTTAAAAAATGAAGTTCGTCAGAAGAATTATTTTAAAAGCTATACATCTAATAATGATTTCAAAATTGTTGTAACATCGCTCATTGCATACTTTCTTTACTGATTCCTATCATTCGTTCTCTTCCTCTATCGTTGTTATGAATTGTACTTCTTAATCAAGATTCTGATTAGGTTGATTTCTCACTTAAAAATTTCCGTTACGGCGCTATATTCATTGTAAGAAATCTAAAGCTGAACTGAAATTTTTAAAAATAAACTCTCGCTCCAAGTAAGAAGAGGAATTCGCAAATCAGAAATTAAAACTAATAGCGGCAATTTTTCCGTAAGACTTCCTGTGTTCTGAAATGCAATAAAATCAAAGAAGCAATTTCTTTTCCTTTATTTATATAATTTCGTATATGTGTTTTACGTATATTTGTATGTCTAATTATTTATAAAATAAGCGTATATGCCATTTTTAACGCGAAAATGTTCATCCGAAGCAGGTGAAGATCGGAAAGTATGGGCGTCTTATCTTTGTATTCTTCGCAAGTCAATAGGAGCCAATTCATTCTTAAAGCAGAACTCGAGCACCAGCCAGGAGTGTGCAAAGAAGTGACAGCCTTGTGCTGTTGCTTCGTATACCTTTTGATGGCTCCCTCTACTCCTACTGGTAGTAGAAATAAATACAGAAATTCGCCTCATAATCCGCATATTTTATCTAAATTAAGGTAAAAGTTTCATCCCCTTTTTCTTAATCAACTTCAGATGCCGCTATGTTTTTTTCCCCAATATTCATCACGTAGTCTAAATCCTTTGAATTAATCTTTTTTTTTAACTATATTAAACTTCAAGAAGAAAGCATGAAGTTTGTTGTTGCCGATAGTTTGGAAACAAAGCACTCAGAGTATTGTTTTTGGCTAACGATATTTTCTAGAAGTCGGTGTCGTCTGATTGGGCATTGCAAAGAAATAAAAAAAATTTCAAGAATCATCAGAGTACATGAAGCTTTAAATGGGAAATTTTCAAGATGAATTTTGAAAATATTTATAAAATACAGTTTTCAAAATATTTGACAAATTTGAATTCAAAATTAATAACCGTTTCTAAAGCTTGCCTGAAAACAAAAACTACCTCAGCTTGCATAATTTAAATGAATATGCATTTTTAATAATAAAGAAGCATAAATGGTTTGTGAAGTCTTTTATGCAGAACTCTTATTAAAAAGAATGTTCCAGAACTAGTATATTGGATATGTAACAGTTACAATCATACGCTTATCGCCCTCTGTGTAGTTTAATAGGACAAAAATTGAAACTTTTTAAACCAGTGATCCCGCATTCTATTGTGATAATTGTAATTTAATTAAGAAGAAAAAAAATCTAGAAAAGTGATGAAATGGAAGAAAATTCTTTTTCTGTTGTATTTTAAATAAAAAGTAGGAAAAAAATTACTAGAAAAAATGATGAAACCAAAGTAAATTCTGTTTCTAACATTTTAACAAATATAGAATTCAAATATTTTCTTTTCAAACAAAAAAAATTGTCTTTACTTTACCCTTGTATTTTTTTAATGTGACTCATACAGGACGAGCCACTTCGCTTTATTTAATTTTGAAAATTATATAATATCAGTGTATTTTAAATTTTATAAAGCATAAATTTTAAATTTTAATTTTAATTTTATATTAAATAATAATTTTTTGTTTAATCTATACATAGAATAATCACAAAAAGATTTTGTTCTTTTATTGCTTGTTATAACTAACAATGTTAATTTTAAATGAAATTTCCTTTAACAGTCTATCTGCTGTATCCCTATAGAAATTTTATTTTACAAACAAAAACTGCTTTTTTTTTTGAAAAAATCAAAAAAAATTTCATAAATGGTAATTTTACTATATATAAGTTCGAAGTTCTGCATTGTTTTTAAAATAGAAATTAATTCACAGGTGACCATAGTGGTCAAGAAGGAATGACAGCAGAAATATAATTTTGTACACCATATATTTGATATTTAATGTATGCAAGTATATGTATTTTAAACAGTCATGGGAAATTACAAAATTTTATAATGTGCATATTTACTATATAATACAAACTCATAAAAAAAATTCTCAAGTACATATTCGATTTTCAAATACCAGGATTTAATGAAAAATATTCCATTCTCACTTATTTAAATTAATTAGATTTTGAAATTGGAACTAAAACAATTCCTAACTTTTAGATTCTTTAAAATTTTTTTTTCTCCTTATTGAAATTATTCATTCTCGGTAAACAGTAAGAAATTTCTGCCATAAGAGCCTTAGAAAGAAAAACAGTTGGTTGAAATGAACTACTTCAAAGTATGTCATTTTGTGATTAACCTGAAATATTTCTTTGGAATAGCTCGAGAAAAAAATCACTGTTTCATTTCATAATTGAAATTGCATTGTTTATTATTGGCCATAAATAGATTTAGATTGCTGAGATGAATCATTCATTTTAAGCCATCCATTTTGATGTTATCAGCAACTTGTAGATTATGTGTGCGTGTTTTTTTAATTCTACGTTTATATTAAAACGTGGAAATGAAGTTAAATTCCGTCTTGGAATCGGATATATTTTAATATTCTTTAAATAAAAATTCTCAGTTAAAAATTTAAGATCTACTCAGAGGTTTTAGTATGTATGAGCTATCGACCCATCCAGGCATCAATGTTGCGTATAACTAAATTATTTTTTAAGCAAGAAAATAAAAATTAAAGACTTAAATTAATTCTTGTATTTATTAACGTTTGGAACTCAAAAAGAATTAAGCGTTCACGTATTTATGAAATAGTTCTTCATAATTAATAGTTCCAATATAAGTGAAAAATTTAAAATAAACAGAAGAAATCGATAAAATTTAAATTTATGATTAAACCTTTCACTTTGTATAAATATAAACCCTTTTTTTAGTACATTTCCAAAACATTTTGCTGTCTGCAGAAACGTTCTGTTTACTTAAACTTATTTAATTTGTATATAGATGGCAGCACGATACAATAATATAAAAGTCATGTTTTAAATTTGCAGAATTCCTAGATAGTAGTACGATAGAGATATATATATTTCTTTGGAATTGAACCATGGTATTAGTAAAGAAACTAAACAATGAGTTTTTTTAATAGAACTATATCTATAAGGATTAAAAAGTAACCATGTATAGTTAAAATTTTAATATCCATTTATGAATTTTAAAAAATACTCAAGACTGAAAAATGACAATCTCAGTACAAAGTTTGAGTCGTTTTCTGTTTTAGACGAATGACTCCTTCGTTTGTGAAATTTAAACAAACAACAAGATTCTATATGAATAATTTACTAAGCGATTATATTTTTGAGTAATAAAAAAAAGTATATAAATTCATTTTCTTATTTACCATAAAGAATTTAAAAAAAAAGATGCATTTTAAAATTACAATAGAAAACATTCTCATAATAGAAGTATATAGAAAATAGAAATCTGTTATTTTGAACTATGTGGAATTGGGGGCGCCCAAGCTATTTGCTCGTGCTCTGAGAGTTCACTTCAAAACTATTAAAGAGAAGCATTCCTTTCCAAATATTGGATTCAATAAAAGGAATGGTTGAAAAACGAAATCAGAAATTCTATACAAATCTGTCTTATATTCTTCATTTTTATATTAAACTAACTCTTTTGTTCACTGTGTTTTCGATTCATCTATGACTAACACTGATAAAATACGAAGCTCGGACGATGTCCATAAACATTCCAACTAAAATCAGTGAGACCTTGTCCACAAAAGCAGCAACATACCTTCATTCACTATTAACTTCTACCTTCATGAGGAATTATTTTATAAAATTTTTATTTTTGCTTTTATCTGTCTTATCTGTTTACTTTTCCTCCCTGAAAAGTAAACTAATAAACACGAGAAAAGGCGGCAAAAGTGATTTCACAAATACAGAAAGAATGGGACTATAAAGCCAAAAACCAAATGATAGCCTCACAGGTTGAGCACAGAGGACGAAAAGCAATCCTTCCTTTTCTTTTTGAACTTACAAATAGTCGAGCTGCATTTCCTTGAAAGAGGCGTGGAACACGGATGCTTTTTTACCTTCTCACATGCAAAGTATAGATACAGCATAGAAATCGGCAGACAATTCGAATTTGAGATTTTGTCGAAACTTCATGCTTTGGCTCTCTTTGAATTCGAAAGACATGTTTCTGGCATGTCTGTCCGAATGTGACAACTCAAAAGTGTTTGAGCTCTGTAAATGAAATGTAGCATATGGTCTTTAGATCAAATGTATAGATTTTTTTCAAATTTTGTGCAATATCTATTCAGAAGAATCTGCCTATCCGGCTTTTAAAATAACATTTAATGAGATCACTTCAAAACGAAGAGAGTTAGATGAATGAAATGAAAAACACAAATTAGAGAGTATGCCAGAAAGTTTTGTGGATAGCACCCCTGCTAGTTCAACTCACAGATAGCACAGCTACATTTATTTGTTAGGTGAATGACTGACAGATTCGTTATTTCTACACTTCCCCTCCGCTTTGCATAGAACTCGACTGCGTTGCAATCGATAATGCCATTGCAAAGAACGCAAAGATTTAAATGAATAGAATTCGATATATGATCATGCTACTACAACTACAATTCTGCGCCAAAATTTGTTTTCAATCGTACGAGGCATGCTACGTTTATAAGCCAATAAAAATTCAAGCACTCTTGGAACTTTAAGTCTACAGTTTTATGCAGAGGTAAGAGGGAGAGTGACTTAATGAGGGAATATGCCAGAAAATGTTAGTGAATGGGTTCATTGTGAAGAAGATTTTTATAAGGAGGTATCACTCACAATGACAGATTTCCAAGTGAGCTGCTTGGAGAAGACAGCATCGTATTTAAAACTACACTAGTATGCAAAACTTGAGCAACAGGTATGTTTTTTGCCATAACTTCACGAAAAATCATCTGAGAGACATGAGATTCAGAAATGAGATACAGCCTTTTGTTCTGAAAGAATGACGGAAGCATACTTGCTCAGAAATGAATACAATGCATACAGTATGGAATCAAACAAAAAAGGCTTTATTGAACTCATAGTATCGTTACACATGATTGTCTGTCCAAGAGGAAGAACAGCAAGCAGATGTTCCTTAGTATGGGATATGCCCTCCCCTAACTGCAATGGTTGCTTCGCACCGTCTCCCCATACTCAGCACCAGATTGTCCAACAGTTCTTGAAGTAAGAGTGCCCATTCCTCAATCAGCATCTGTTTAAGTTTTCGGGTGTTCCCAGGAGGATGTAATCGATCCTCAAGGCGTCTCCCCAAAGCCTCCCACACATGTTCTATCGGATTTAAATCAGAGGAGCACGCCGGTCAATCCATCCGAGTCATATCTTCACTTTCCAGGAGCTCCTCAACAGCATGAGTCCTGTGTGGTCATGAATTGTCATCCATAAAAACGAAGTCTGATCCAATGGCACCTCGGAACAGACGCACATGGGGAAGGATCACCTCCTGACAATAGCGATCTCCAGTTACAGAACCTCTGTCGAAAACGTGGAGCTCAGTCCGCCCGTTTTCATCATAATGCCTCCCTGACGACAATTCCAGGACCACCGAAACGGTCTCTTTCCGTGATGTTACTGGGATGAAACCGTGTCCCGACCTCTCTCCAAATCAACTGGCATTGGGAATCGCTTGTGGCACTAAAATGATTCTCATCTGTACAGAGGACACGACTCCATTGATGAGATGTCCAGTTTTTGTACTCCCTGCACCACTCTAAACGATGCCGCCGGTGGGAAACTGTCAAAGGGATGCAGCGTTCAGGACGGCGGGCGAATAGGCCACCTTTGTGAAGGCGTCTGGACACAGTAAAACGCGACACTTGTTGCCCCATTGCTGCACACAGTTGCTGAGCAATGGCGCTTGCTGACTGGTTTCGGGTTCTTTTCGCCTGCAGGACAATATATTGGTCATCCACTGCAGTTGTTTTCCTGTTGCAGCCACCACCAACCTTTCTCACAGCTGTACCTGTAGTTTGGGAGGCTTTCCAAGCGCGCGAAACGACACTTTTGTTGATTCCGAACTCTTCAGCTACACTGGTCACGCTACACCCCTCCGCCAGCTTTCCGATCATTCTTCCATGTGTGAAATCGTCCACGTGATTTCTGCTAGCCATATTTCGCAAATTAACTCGCGTGCACTTGCAGCGAATGTCTTTAATTGTGTCTCCGTCCTTCCTTTCATTGTAGTGTTGAGCTGCGCGCGCCTTCCGCACGTGTTTTGCGTACGCTCACGTACGCCTGTGACGTTTTGTTCCTGATATTTGCATACGCATGACGTTTCTCTTGAATTACGTGTTCATTGTACTGATCGCAAGAACTCTTTTTCTGCAATTTCATGGCTATCTGCTTAAAATTTGCATTGTTGCTTAAGTTTTACTCACCAGTGTATTAGTTCCTATATAAAAAAAATCTTGTAAAAACTACCAATTCTATAAATTATGAAATATTAAGGTAATAATAAGTCTTCATCAAGTATAATTGGTAAAATTAATGTATGTTTCATTATCCTCACTTAGCTATTAGAATATTTATTAGCATGGCATTTCTTTTTCTGTCACATTCTGAATAAATTGGAATGCTGTGTGATTTGAAGTCATAAACAGATAATAAAAATGCATTTCCAAAAAGTTAATAAATTGAAAGAACTAACCTAAAATGAATCGTTAACGTGTTAAAAAGGCAATGAATTGACAATTTTATTAAAAGTGGGGCCTCTCTACTCAGTACCAATCCTTCACTTCATCATTATAATTAGAGGCTCGCAGCTTTAAAGGATTTAATAGAAAAATGTAGCCAACGTCGTCAAGCAGAAAAACTCAATGAAAGCATAAATCTTTTTGCAGCACAACTCGTATTTCTGCTAAATAGATGTCATTTACTGCAAGACGTAGATTTAATTGTTCTTCCTGCATTTGCCTCTGATAGGCTCATAAAAAACAGTTTTTTGTGAATAATTATCGAATATAAAAATCCATTAGTGTTCAAAAATCGAATACATTTCCATCACTCTATGTTGATAGTATACAGCTTGTATTTCATGTTCGTTATATATCTGCTCTTAGAGATTAAAAAAATGATCATTTGACCTGTTGTTATGAAAAAGTGTGTGTCAGACTTGTTACCTCCTGGCAAACACACTCCCATGGAAGTGCCCATACGAACTTGTTTTGACACACAAACTTTTAGAGAATGGACTGGAAAATTTAGAAAACATATCTTCTGTTAATTGCCCTACAATCTCTTCTCCATTCATTTTGTTAAAAACCAAACATAAATGCACTGACTGTAATTATCATATTTCCTTTGAAAATCATAAAAACAGTAGGTAATTCTCCTTATAAGTTTATCAAAAAACAACTGTTATTGTTTTTTTAAATCTGAGTATATTTCTAGATTATATAGATTGTTATAGAATTTCTAAATTACTTTAAAATTAGGGAAAAAAGTAATTACTTCTACCAGTAAACTTCAACTGCATCATTTTCCATCAAACTCTTCTCAAATACAAAAAAAAAAGCCAAAACGAAATTTCACCACTAAAAAGCAACAACACAACGAAGAAATTTCAATTTCGTTTACTTTTAAGCCTTCGTCAACAATTATTTTTCAAGTATATATATTTGCTCTTTTTCTCCAAATCGTTAATAAAACAGTTATTGAACAGTTATGAGAAATAATTAAACAACTTTCAATAAAATGATAGTAACTGAAAGTAACGTTTCATAACCAAAGATTAAACAATGAATATCTTGGCACTTTTTAATTAATTTATAAAATATATTACATAAGATATTGCTTTGAATATTTACATTACTTTTATGATAGAGTCTCTACAAGGTCATTATCTACCGTCTACTGTTCGATCACACAATCGAATCCATTAAACTCTTATCTCCGACATTCGTTTATTTTTTCCTGTTACAATACGCCTCATTTGTTTCTGGCCCTTCTTTCATATCACCTCCAAGGTTCTTCTCATATTTCAAGGTTACTTTTTAGGCATTCGAATATAAATATTTGTTTGATTTCAGATAAAGAGACGTCGCAAATAAACGAATACACTGAAAATGAGAATTTGATTACATACAGGGTGCAAAAAAAAATATATAAATTCTTTAAAGCTGAAATTCGTGATAAAATCATTACACACAAATGTAAGTGATGGCAGTTCCAAATCTATATTAACACGATATTTGAACTGAACGCTCTCAGAATGCATGTGCAGGGGTATGATTTGGATGTACAGGAGAGAACATTTGTTGTACTCTGTTAAGGCATTCACTGTGGAAATCGGATTGAACTTTTGTGTAGCCAAAATATATGGACCAAAAAAACAGCTTTGTGTGAGCTGATCATGAATGGATGGCTTAAGCTAACCGACGTTGAATTACAAATCCGATACATCTCGGAAACTTAACTTCTAAATATAATTTCGTTAAATCTAAATTTAAATTTAATTGCTTAACAACTCACTCTGATACAAATGCGCAAAAGCAGTTGTTATCAAATGGAAGCAAATGATTTTTTTTCTTTCTTTTCAAGGTTATAAAGGAGTTTTACTGATAACGATATCATTAGCTACCATGTAAATCCTTGAAATAAATACACAGGTAACGTTACAGGTGATCAAGACTTCAAATACTTGGAAGTTTGAAAAACCTAGATTCCTGATACAACGAAGAGATGCTTTTAATTGATCCCGAAGAAATGCAGGCAAATAAGCCTTTTAAAAACGTGAAAAGGCGCCTGTTCATGTTTTCAAAATCTTCCGGGTTCTTTTTTTAATGCAACTCGATGGTATTACGCAATATTTTATACCATGACTAGAAATAGACAAGTATCCAAACTAATCAAAATTCCAACTAGGTTAACTTCAATTCCTTAATGCCCGATTTAAAGATAACTAAGACATTAAGGGAAGACATTTCGTCTTGATACTTGGTCAGAACCTTATTCGGCAACTGTCTTAACACCCTTCCAAAGCACATCAGCAGAAAGATGCCGAACTCCAACTGAGCCAATGTGCACCACACCTTTTATACGTCAGGTTTTGGTGGATATCGAAGACGCACATTTTCAAGATTTGAAGCAGAGCCTCTGTCTTCAAGGCTTCCAGTGAGTCAACGGCAGTTAGAAATTTTTACCTGTTTCTTTTGAGGTGGAAAAGTACTTTGAAATAATTTATATGGTTGCTGAATAATCAAAATGATTGAAAAGGGTGACAATATGTTTAACGTTAGTTATTGTTCGTTAAGTTAGTTATTGTAAAATAATAAAGGTAAATTGTCTTAAATTCTGACGCAATTCAAACTGGAAATGTTTAAACTGCTGTACTGAATATTTAATGTATTGACGAAGCATTGTTGATAATGATTCTTACTTGACAAAACTCGTCTTTATCACATTACAGTTATTTAATTCTTATTTGGTATTTTTTTTCTTAGATTCGCATTACGATTAACTTTTTTGCATTCGAAACTTCATTTTTAAATCTTGTTTATGATTATCGGAACATTTTAAAAGAGAAAAATTTAATACTGCTAGATTGAGTTGCAAATAGAATATCCACTTTGAAGATGCAATTGCGCACATGAAAATTTGTCCCCTTTTGACATTTTACCCATTGGAGTCTGAATGGATTAATTTTTCTTTTCTAAACTTCCTTCAGACACATATGTTTCCGTTTGATCCTCGTTCATTTTAAGCGTCGCTAGTTGGAGGGTAATTCTTTCTTATAGTTATAATATGAAATTTGACATTTTAGTCACCTAAAAAATGAAGTGTGTTTTTAATTGTTATGTTATTATTGGATGGCGAAGATTTTTATTGTTGGTAACCTTTTTACTTCTTCCAATCACCCTTTCGTTACTTTTGACAGACTAATAGGTGGCAACTGAGTTTTGGCTTGGTTGACGAAATTGGAATTTTTATAAGGTCTTATATAAGTTTTAGACATTTTTTCTTCTTCGGATGCACAAGAGAAGAAGATGAGAGATTTATATTTTCTGGTACATGATGTAGAGATGGCTAACTGCTGAGAGGCTGCAGTTTGAGGGGAAAGGTTTCGATCTTTGGTTGCGACTCGGAGACTGAAATGCATGCCATTTGCCTACGCTGAGAAGACAGAGAACCAACAGAGAGCAGAGCTATGGGAGGAAAGTTTGGACTTTGGCTTGCGACCTGGACTCGTCCAAGTTTTTTCTAAGTTGTAAAACTCTTGAACGAGCAATATGTTTTGAGGGTTTCGAACTCTAATCAATATTTCTTTATTCTTTTTTTTTCTGCTATATTAAATACTCTCACACAAGATCCTGATTAGAAGCAAATTTATTTCCTATTTTTGTCTTAAATGAGTCTACATCAATTTATTCTAAAATTTCCTCTTATTTCCTAAAAAAATCCCAAATTAAAAGATTAATTAATTTCAGTACCCGCTAATTTTAGAGCTCTTAAAACTCAAAAATAAGGTTATATATGTAATGATATTTTAAACTCTTAATTTAATCCAAATTAATTTCCAAAGCTCTATCTTAATTTAGCCCATAGTAATTTCATTCTCTTATTTTTTAATCCAATTCCACTTTCGATTTAATTAATTCAACTGAAGCTGTGTAAACCTTTACTGCGCAATCACTTCTGCGTATCAAATGAAAGTGATACTTCCGTTGCCCTTCTGAAGGTCAACTCATGTATATTGAATTGGTGCGTGGCCGGAAATCTCATGTTATATAAGAATAGTGATCATTCGTTTTGGCCTATTTCTTATTTTTGCTTTTGTGCCGAGCTCCGCCTGCTTGTAAATATGCCTGTCTTATAAATATGCCTTTCCTGTAAATATGTCTCAGAGAGAATAAAACGAAATTAAAAATACAACGTCTCGTCTACGTCTTCAAACCTGCATTCTTCTGCAACAAAAAATATGATGCATATTATTTAGCCGGCAGGATTCGAAATCCTTTACATATTATTTAGTCGACAGGATAGTTTCCTGTGAAAAAAAATTTTAAAGAATTAATTCCCGGGATGAGTGGCGATTTGATGTTACGGTACGGCTCCTTGATATTCGCCGTTGCTTTGAAGATGATTCCATGCTGCCTCGGCCGTGCGGTCTCTCGCTAGCTGAAGTTCTCCAACACCGATGGTTTTCTCCTACGACCACGTCATTTCACCAAGACGATGTGATATCCTCTGCATTCTGCCCGTAACCTGTGACATCATCTGACACTCCGGCTCAAAACCCTTGCGTTTTTGTGCTCCTTATCATTATAGAGAAGTTCCAGTTAATCAGTGCTCAAAATTTCTTCAAAAAGTGTGTGTGCTGCTTATCGTCAAGAAGTTCCAACCTATTCCATGATTCATCAAAAAGTTATTAGTGATAAAAAAATTCTCCCATCAACTGACTCAATGGATTAAATTTAACATTCTGTACTTTTGATTTTATTTTAAATTGAATTTTTCAATTACAACATAATTGCAAATAATCTTTTTATATTATTATTCAAAATATCATTAGTTTTAATTTAAAATATTGAGCTTTTGAAATTTTTACAAATCTATTATTTAAAAATTATGCATACAAACCTTGTGAACGAAAAAAATAACATACCAAGATTTTTATATTAATGTAAAGGTAAGGCAAACTAAGGTGTCACTTTCAATATACTTTAAAATTAAACTTACTTAGACATCACTGTAAGGTATGGTTGTGTGTCCAAGAGCCCTTACACACTTCCACACGTCTTGTGGGGGGGAATGAAATGATATTTTAAACTCTTGATTTAATCCAAATTAATTTCCAAAACTTTATCTTAATTTAGCCCATAGTAATTTCATTCTCTTATTTCTTGATCCAATTCCACTTTCGGTTTAATTAATTCAACTGAAGCTGTGTAAAACTTTACTGCGCAATCCCTTCTGCATATCAAATGAAAGTGATACTTCCATTGCCCTTCTCAAGGTCAACACATGCATATTGAATTGGCACGTGGCCGGAAATCCCATGTTATATAAGATTAGTGATCATTTGTATCGGCCCTTTTTCTTACTTCTGCTTTTGTGCCGCACTCCTCCTGCTGTAAATATGTCTGTCACCCGAGAGAGAATAAAATGAAATTAAAAATCCAACGTCTCGTATATGTCTTCAAACCTGCATTCTGCTGCAACCAAAAATATGTTACATATTATTTCGTCGGCAGGATTCAAATTCTTTACATATATATAACACTTTTTTGAAGGATTAGACATTTAGTTCATTTTTCTAATACTTGTAATGTTTACAGTTATATAATAGAAAAAAAAAGGTAAGCAATTTTTTTTCATCGACAATCCTATTTTGTAAGCAAATAATATGCTTATTATATGTACAGAAATATAAGTGTACTTACCTGCCATGAACTGCTATATTTTCAGAAACAAGATTTAGAAATGTTGTTGTTGTTTCTTATGGCACTTTCCATAGACAGCCCTCTGACGAAGCCAGCGATATTAAGGCTAGAGAGCGTCTCTTGTCTCAGTAGCGTCATCTAGGGCCAAGAAAACAACACAGAATTATAGAAACAAGAAAAAAGAAACAATTATAAAAACAAGAAGGAAACATATAATTATAAAGTCTCTCCAGAGTTTTCCTACTAATGCAGATTTCTGAGTGTTTTAGTCTTTTTATTTCTGTTTGGCTTTCATGCGCTTTAATTTTTTTTTCTTAGAATGTTAAATATCGATTTAAATACGTGCATGTTTTATTGTCCAATTTATGAGTGCATATTTTTTATTTCAACTTATTCGCTGCTTTTTGAAAATTTTATTTCGTTATTTAAAAAAATAAAATATTTGATATGAGTTATCTCCATTTCCTGCTGATAACACTCATTTGCAGATCCAATCCACCACTCCCAATAATAAAGGAAATAATTACTTTATAGGCTCTAGAATTCCTTCGTATTCGTCCACATGACATAAAATTTGAACTATAGATAGGTTCAAATGAAATACTTACAGTGCTTAAATAAAAGAAGTTTGGATTGATTGAAAATCCGTTGAACTACCCTTCATGTCCATTAGATTCCTTTTGTAAAATTAAAATTACATGACAAGATATAACGATTTAGATGTCAGCTATTGGCCATGACTAGATTAGATGCTTTATAAATGTTAGGATTCGGTTTTTAGATCTTATTTATCGTCGCTTTATATTTTCTCGTATACGAAATTTAGAGAAAATATTCTAATCATCAAAAAATTCGAATTCGAGACTTTGATGAATCTCTACATCTTAAACCTGAATTCAAAACACACATATTTGAAGAATGTGTATATATCTGTCTGCGACAAAGATAATTAAAAAAAGCTTTGCACTAGACGGATGAAATTTGGTATATGACCTTTGCCCCCAATTGGAAGATTTCTATCAAATTGATCTGCAAACTCGGTTCACAAGACGTGCATTTTTTCAGTTGTTGGAATCTAAGTTAATAATATATGCAAAATGAAGAGATCTGGATAGATAAATTTCGGCAATGAAATTTTGAACCAAATCCAAAAAAGGATTGAACGTTTGCCGATCTGTACTTTCCATTACTCCAAAGCCATAACACCAAAAATTATACCAAACTTGCTGTGTGATTTTGAGACTGCAAATACAGTTCTGCGTCCAATTTTGTTTTCAAACGCATCTAAAATTCAAATTCGTTTTTATTAGAGAGTATGCCAAAACTTTTTGGTGAAACCATTCCAGCTGTTTGCCATTTCTCTACGACGGAATGAATTCTACAGCTTAAAAAAGAGTGCCCTTTTCTCAACCAAAGAACCTTGAAACAGCGGTCCTTGTGCGACGAAGAAATCACTCATTATTATTTTACTCACAAAATGGTACCAAACATTTTCCGGAACATCGTACGATTAAAAAAATGCAGTGACGAATCCACTGTTTCGGACTCTCAAGGACGTTTTCAAGTCCGAAGAATTAGCAATTCACCGTTCGAAAATGGACAGAGCTGATCTTTCGGGAACGGAAGGTGAGTACATGTTTCTTATGGTGCGTGCTTTATTTAATAGCTAATATAACCGATGTAACTGGATATAATTTTTTTTCATTCATTAAAAATGAGCAATTGGATTATACAGATGATGGATAATGAGTTAAATTATTAATTATCATTAGAAATTTTTCTAATTCTCACTGAACTCTTCCTTACCCTTCAGTGTTTGCGAAATATTTGTTCACATCTATCAAATAGGAAGCAAGTTTGATAACGAATGCTTCAGATAAAACAAATTATTATGAAATACATTTAATATTGGAATTCGAGGGGGAAACAATGAGTTGTAAAATAAACGCATTTCTTAATAACATATATAGTATTTTTACAATAAAATATTTTCATTCAAAATATTATAATCTGCAAAATCCTCTCATCGCCCGAAACTTATTTTTTTAATTAAATTGAGAACATTAGTTACATCGAAGAATTTTAAACTCTGCTAGCATCTTGGAAAAATATAAAATTTTATAAAGGATTTTTAAAATACCTAGCCGAAAGCCCATGTTTTACTTAAGCTATTAATGAATTTTAAGAAGGAAATAACATTCAGTTAATCATCGTGTATAAAATTTGGTGGCGAATAAATACAATGTTTTAAAGTGCACACTATTTTCATTTAATAGTAATGGCAACACTAAAAAATATTTCATATGCATTAACACAATTTTTATTAATAAATAAATAATGCGTATTAAATGAATGAATGACCTTCAGTGAATGCCTCAAAAACTTCGCTAAAGCCATTTTTATGCCTTATAGCATTTGTGAGATAACTATTTTCTTGTTTAGATTTATGTAATGCAAGTTATTTATGTAGATTACATTATACTGCATTATATTTATAGATTACATTTTAATATTTACTTAGGTAATATAAATTCATGTAAATAAACCTAAGGAACACAGGTAAAAAAAATTAAAAATGACTTTGAGCGTAAAATTACAAAAAAAAATTTTTTTAATGAAATAAATGTATTCTTTTTTAAGTTATTATCAAAATATATAGTGAAAATTAATTTTAACAGATAAAAATATAACAATTAAATATTCATTATGTACACTACATGGTCGATAATTAAAACTAAACCAGAGTTTAGGTACGAGAAGGTTTTGAAAAGTTTTTTTTTTTAAATGTCGATTAGAAATGTGTAAAATATACAAAAAAATGACATTTTTATTTCTATTTTATGCTTTTAACTTTTTAACGTATTTTATCATTTATAATTACCGTTATTATGGAATTTAGAAATGTTTCTATTTCAATATCACACTACTACTGTGAAAACTATTTAGACAAATGAATACACTAGTTGATAGTGTCAAGCAAAATTCTACTTCTGCAGACATGTCACATGATTAATTAAGTAAATGCATTCAATACTAAAAATAGATAAAGAGTTCTTTGTTTCCATCCGTTCTTAAAAGTTTAAAATTAAATACATAAAACTGTAAAAACAATTCTCTGATTAGTAGACTTTTTTTCCAAGTTACGATTAAATGGAGCTGCTAACTAAACGGAAAATAAAAATAAGTATTTTAACTTCAAAAGCCAAATGCAATTTTTTAGTGACTCTTACAGTCATATTTCTTAAAACAATGGCTTAAATATGAATGACATTCGCAATTTTGAATTCAATTGACTTAACGTGTATTATTATTTTGTAGAAAATATTTTTTTACAATAATCTTTCTAAAACCACTCACAAAATCTTATTTATCCAAAATAACATGAAATTTTGATGTTATTTGATATTTTTGTGAGATTAGAATTGAATTCATTATTATTATTTTGCACCACCCAAGGATATAAAAGGGATGAGGAAAGAATATTATTTACAGAATACAAAAATAGTAACGCTAAACGTTAATTAATAGTTAATTTTCATTTCATAAATTCATTGCACTATGTATGATTCAACTAATTTTATATGCATATTTATTTAATAAACAACTTCTTTTGCAATCGGAAAATGTAATTGCAAATGCATCATCTTTTAATTGTTTGATGTGTGAAATTGATTTCGTGGATGGTGATATACGATGTTAGTCGTAGAAAAAAAAGGTTGAATTTAGAATAGTTCATTTTCATGACTAAAGTAAAGCATCAAAAACAGCATCAATAAAAAATGAATATGCTGAAATCCCTGTTTTTCTAATATAAAAAAGTTATTGCGTAATGACCATAAACAAAGAGCATTCGGAGTATCTTCCAAATTGCATGATTTCAGCCCCTCAAAGTATTGAGTGCGAAATTCAATTACCTTTATTCAATGATTTGTTACATTCTAAGATGCAACACGAAGAAGGCTCCTTCTCTGCATATTTATATAGAGACCATTCATTATGCTCAAAGCAATGCAAAATGTTCACTTTAATTTGCCGCCAAATGATTTGATTAAAAGACTTGAAAGAAAATGATTGAATAATGATTTTTTATGCATGTAAATACAGCGATATCAGCTCCAAAACTTTATGCCTTATTTATGCATTCGTGTGCATTAACATCATGGAAAATAATATTTGAGACATAGTAATATAATAAAAGAATATTCAGTGGGAATTTCAATATCTATGAAAGAGTTGATTTTATTAAATTTGTGAATGCCCGTTAAATACATTAATTTAGGGGTAAAAAAATGAAAAAAAAGAGATTTTAATTTAATGAAAAAATGTCTCGTAGAAAGGAGTTCACATAAAAATGGTCTTCTTTCATTATAACAGTTAAAATTTATTAATTTTTTCTTTTCAAAAAAAGTTTTAACTTTGTTCTTATATTACGAGATGATTCTGTTTTTATGGGAAAAAAAGTGTATTTATAATGTATACATTACTTTACAATACCATAACAAACAATTTCAGATCAACAAGTATTTTATCTTTCAAGATATGTGAATAAACATCCATTAACTATTTAAATAACTATACTTTTTACATTAACCATCCAAACGGTTATTTGGTCATTATTTCGAAATGAACAAATTTACAGCTCTAAAATTTTATTTCTGCTACTAGCTTTTTAATGTAGTCTTAAAATTGGGAGCAAACAAAACCATGGAAAAATTAAAATAAGTTTTTCTTTAAAATGTAAGCTTTGGTATACGCTCGTGAGATTTTAGACACAGAATTCTGCAATGGATATTATGTCTTTTAAATTTTATATGATTATAAGATTAGCGATGTTAGAATAAACTACTTCACTTAATCACTTGCACTACTGCTCATTCTTTAGTTTCCACGAATGCTCAGATACCACGAATGCTCAGATTTTTATTGCAGCGTCCTGAAATCCGCAGGAAAGTGGAGAAAATCAAATATGCATTTTGGATGACTCTTTTCTATCTATTGTAACCACCATTTGACATTTTTTAGTAACGAGATTATATACTAAATTTCATATAATTAAATCGTTGCATTTTTGAGTTATCGTTTTTACATTAATGTTAATATACAGACCGAAAGATGGCCAACCTTTGCCTGATTTAAATCAAAATTTGATACGGGATTATACCAAATACCAAATTAAATAGCAATTAAATACCAAAATTATGCACTACATTTTATCCATGTTTTAGCTCTTTAAATTTTGTAATTATCGTATTAATCTGGATAACCATATCTTTAAACGGATAAACAGACGGACACAACACTTCTTGTAAATGGATTTCTAAATCTACTTATATTCTAATTAAGTGGGGACTCATTCTAATGAAGTAGCCTGGTGGTAAGGTCTCGGCTTCAGAACCGGATCGATTCTACCGAAAAACCGTCGCGTAAGTGGTCCTGGTGCATACCAAATCCGTCGGAACCAAACATCAGACGTGTCGTTCGGGACCAAACGGTGTGGTGTTGAAGCTTAGAGTGGGGCTTCCAATTCAGGTGTCGTACTTATCATCTGACCGCAACTCAAAATGACGAGGTTCGTCCCAAAATAGCCCTAGAGTTGCTTTAAAAAACGGGATTTTAAAATAACTGGATCATCTAACGAGGCCCCAAACTATATAGATCACGAACCAAATTTCTTCTGCCTTGCTCAAAATATTTTTTTAGTTATAGCGTTCACAGACATACAGACATCATTCCAAAAATATGTTTTTAGAAGGTTTAAAATCGGAAAATTCCTTCAAATCTCGAGTTTGAATTTTTGGAAGTATGCAGTACTTTGTCAGTTATAAAGATTGGTTCGACATATAAAGGTATATTTAATTTATTGCCAACTTGATGTCGATTGTCTATGTATCTTCCCTTTAAGTAAATATTATCTCGGTGTCACTTCAGGCACTATTTTTTATCTCTTTTTTTAGGTGAAATATAATGCGTGTTTTCTTTTTTTATAGTTGTTAGCAGTGTAAATGATGTTCGCCCTTTCAATTTTAATTTGCATGCTGATCAGAATAGATGATTCTGCGTGCAATCCGATTCCTTTCGAGATGGTGGATCTCACGTATGTGTTTGACAACACGACTCTCTACTGGCCTGAACAAAAGAAATTTGAGTTGAAAGTGATCCTAAATGGAACTATGAGTGACGGATACTGGTAATGATGGATCATCTGATTTTTTTCCCACTTTCCTTTGATTTCATTTATTTTTTGGTTTTAAATATGCAATGTAAATTTTTCACTCACTTCTTGATATGACAGAGTTTTCGTATTTTGTTCATTTGTCTGTTCTTTGTGATAATACATTATTTTTAATGTTTCAAAATTTAATTATCGGTGAATGGATTGATTGAACTAAATTATTCTTCGCCAGATAGTGATTTGATCGTAAATTCAAAAAAATTATTTCAATGTTGCAAAATTTTTATAATACAAAATAACCTAAAAATGAGGGCTTATAAAATATGAGTATAAATCAGGGCTTGTAAAATATGTTTTATAATTGTATGAAAGGTAAGTCCCATATTTTTTAATGGAAAATATCGTGAAAGTTGAATAGACTCTATTCATACAATCCATCACACATTGCTGATATTAGTCGATATAGATATACGAAATGACGTATACCATGTAATCTCGTATATCTGTACCGACTAACAAGTATTTGTGTTGTTATTTTACGACACCGGCCGTTTAACCAGGAGCAACTAATTTTGGCACAGCGTTATTTTAAAAAGAGGAGAATATGCAAAGAAGAGAATATAGAAAGCTATTTTTTAAAGTTTAATTATAATTTCAAATTGTTAATTAAAAATTAAATGTGCTTTCGAGCTTTATCACCGTAATCTCTTAAAATATTAGTGTACAAAACTGTTTTTGAAACTATTTTGAAATTTAAAACTCTTTCATTCCAAATGTACCCATTTAATTATATTTTTTTTTTCAAATTGCAAATTTTTTTCTGAATTGGAGAAATTTTTTAAAAAAAGTTTTTTTTTCATTTCATTTTCAAATTGAAATTAAAAATATTTTCATTGTCGTTCAAATATTTAATCACGTGATTTTTATCCATCATTGAAAGCTGAGGAAGAGGGATTCTGTTTAACATTTCTAATTTCCAAAAGGAATAAAAAAATGAAATGTTCGAAGATAGATGAACCAAACGATTGCGTTTTTGATGATACTTTGGCACGGGACTTGATTCTGTAGGATGGTTGATTTATTTATGTAATTGACGGAGCAAGTGTAAGGCTATTAATGAAACACGGGCTTGATATCTGTAAGAATTTGATGCTTAAAAATTTTTTTCTCGGAGGGAATCAGACAGATTAAGTTACGTATGTGAAATTTAATTGAAAATAAACACAACAATATTCCTGACAAACCAACTGGTCTTTAATGGCGGCTGGTATTACTTAAAATTTCTTAGATCTTTCTTTAAGGTGAGTTATGTTCGGCTGTGAATTTTCATTTTTTTCACTTATCAGAACCAAACATCTGTTTTGCTTCTAATAAGTGAAAATCAACGCAATTCTCTTAGATTGTTGATAATATATTCTCCTAAACATAATAACCCGTCGAGTTCTTTTTCTTTTTTCATGAACTGTGAAGTATTACGGAAAAATATTTTTCGGTATAATTTTTACATCTTTTTCAAACAGAGCTAGTATCAACATTTAGTTTAACATTAATTTTAGCATTTAGCATAACTGAAATATTTGATAAATGAAGTCAAATGAAATGCCCCTCTAAAGAACTTAAGATTTCCATAGATCTTTCGCAGGATACTGAATTAATGTGATGAAAAAACAGGATACTAATAAAGGTTATTAAATGTAACAGGAATTTAGAAAGAAAAAGTATCACAAAGCACATCTAGTCAGCAAAAAAATCATGAAAATATGCATGAAGTTTCTAATGTTAGTAGAGAATTTAGTCGGACATAAATAGCTTGTTCAATATTTTCACGGTTTCATTCATAATTTCACACAAAAACATTGATGCCCTGGATTCATTTCATGGCCTCTACGTTTTCCAGATCTAAATTCACTAAACTTCTTTTTCATCTTAAGTCACATGATCGTGAGACGCTTATGGACAGACACAATGTAGGGCTTCATTTTGCAGATTATTATCGCAATGGTGCGGATTGATATGTGCTCACAGTATCTTCAAACGTGTTTTAGAACTATTCCTAGGAATTATCGACTTCCTAATGATATCCACAGCCATTAATTCGAACTTAATCAGTAAGAATGTGATTTGCGTTACTTTCTTTAATTTCTTTCCAATATTATATTGCACAGTTTAAACTTTAGCATAAAAACAACGTAATAGCGACGATAGCGACAAGATTAGTTCTGTAACACTCCTACATATAGCAGCGAAAAATAATTTTGTGTATTGGTAATAGCACATTCGACGTATTTGTGCTATCGCGGGTTACCATTTTTGTAATCCCAACATGTTCATACAATGACTATGAAGTTCCGAGTTAAACGTAAAATTTGCTGCAGAGATACATAGCATGTAATACATCACAGTTACAGCAATGTGGATATAAATCGTGCAAGGTATTTTGAAAAGTATGCGTACTACAAGAGCGAGGGAGATTACAAGAAATCCTAGGTGAATTGAGGAAGGTATTTTAATCATTTCTAGAAATAGACTTCCAGAAGATGCGAGAATACTACTCGGCTGTATTACTTTAAAGACCAAATTAAAAAAAAATAGTTTCTGTGCTAAAAAGGTAATCTCGCACCTTTTAAGATCACCTCAAATACAGCCAAGTAGATCGTTTTGAAGTTGATATCGTATTTTATATTTTTTGTGCCCATATCGGAGTCTGTATACGCATTTTTGTGATTTTTGTCAACTGATTGCAGTTCTAATATCACTTGATATATAACATCTGCAGCTAAGTGTTTGAGTTTTTTAAAAGGGGTTTTGAAGTAGTTTTTATTGATTCAAATCAACCTACGTATTATTTGAAACATAAATTAATATTCAGAGGCTACTCCAACACATTCGAAGGCACACGTAAAAATCTGAATGACAGCATTGGTGGGAAACAAAGTTGAATTCTAAGCGCTATCACCGGCCACGATACTTCTTTTGGAGAAGGTACGCCCACCTATCAGTAAGAGATAACTGAAACCACACCATTTCTCTATCCACCAGGGTGACGAGAGCCAACCATCATTCTGGGACCAGAAGAGTCTCATTCCTATATCTGAAGTCCACCCAGGTAGAATATAATTGGAGGGGGGGGGGGACGAAACCCTTTCATGGGATAGCTCACTCCACTTTCATGGGATTCCATGCTCAGGTTTGTTTGGGCCACTGCATTAGATGGACTACAACTTGCTTTTTCATTAGTGAAACTCACATCAGATTATCACATTGGATAAGATAATAGTAATAGAATAAAACTCTTAACCTTTTTCCTTCGATTCATTTTCCTCGGTCATACAAGCTTTAAACAACTGGGTCACTTGCGGCCATTCTAGTCAATTAAACACAATTTGCTATACCATGTTCCACATTAATTTTTATTCTCATAAAAATTGTTTACGAATTGCTGATTTTGAAGCTATTTCATTGAACCACTTGTATATAAATATCGATTTATAGTTTCCTCATATTTATACCCCTTTTGATGTTTATTAACCCTCTGTCTGAAAATGCGATCCAAACGAAACGTCATACACACTGTCAAATGACCACCAGGCCACCGAAATATCATATGATCATTTCTCCCCCCTCCCCTTTTCATGAGGTCATAAATAATGAAAGGCTATATCTTTTTATCGATGAATGTTTCTCTTTCAACTGTCACTCTTAATTGATGTCTTCATTAAGTGCTCAAGGGCAGATCCTAAAATGACATGAAGCTGTCTATTTGTTAACTACTAAAATTTCTTATTAAAATGCATAGGTAACGGAAAATTTTCAATAAGATATCGTATTTTGATACTGATGAATCCGATTTAGTTTTAGATCTAACTTAGATGACGAATTTGACATTTCAAATTCTTTTCAAGCTACAAATTAGTTTGCTTTGTAATAAATTATATTAATGTAATGTAAAATGTCGAAAAGTATGTAAAAAATAAAATGAGCTGATATTGTTTCTAAAAAATTGCGTTAATAACGATATAAAGTATTTTTCAGGAGTCAATTTTTCTTTTAACAAGACTCGTAATAATCTAAATTATAAATTCAATCTATTGAATCTTTGCATTTTGAAATATCTTACAAATCATTTGAAGATTGGCTGCTTTTATATTTTCTGTGGGCTGCTTTAAGCGGAAAAAATAATTTTAAAAATTCAAATAAAAGTTTCAGTTTATAGAAACCTTTAAAATTACATTCATTTTTCTTTCCTCCGTAGCATTTACATTTTCTGTTTAACAACAAATAGGTGCTTCCAAAAGGTATTTAAAAAGGAACGGACGTGACTTTACCACTTCTAATAGCATAACAACAATATTTGTAAATAGTAAGGGCCACCTAGTAAGAGAATATCTTGTCCAAATGCCTCTTATTCTGTTTTGTCATTTTAAATTCTGAAATATTTAGTAAATTTTGGTATACTTACATTGGAAGGGAAATTATTTTTTTATGTCCTCTCTTATATTTTATTAAGTTTGGAACTTTTTCTCTTTGAGTTGCTGATAAATAAATCTGATCAGTTGTTTGGAAATGAATTTATTTATGTTAAAATAATATAAAAGTTCTCTTAAGTTCCAATTTTAATAACGCAATAAATTATATGCTTGCATTGAACATTTACAAAAATTATGAAGTGTCTTTTGAATTTATGAACGACCTTTTTCTAATCAACCAGGGTTTAGATGTTAGTAGATACAAGAAGATTTGCTTAGAAGTAGGGGAAGGAAAAGGTTAATATTTTTTATGGTCCTTAAAAGAACTGGACTCGAAAGGGTAAACAAATTGTTGAATTTTTAGAAGCATTTATAACATCTATAAAGATATTTCTTTAATGATCCTCTTAACTTAATTGCTAGAATTATTTTTTATTAGGTTTCAGATAGAAGAGTATTTCTCCGGAATCCATGTCGGTACCCATATGGACGCTCCGTGTCATTTTGCGAAGGGTCGGTGGTGCGTGGACGAAATCCCTCTGGAGCGCCTGGTGGCCCCCGCCGCTGTCATAGATATTACCGAGAAAGCCGAAAAAGATCGAGACGCCCTGGTGGAAGTTGAAGACCTTTTGAAGTGGGAGTTTCTGACCGGACACACCCTAGACGGCGCAACCGTCATGGTTCGATCTGGCTGGGGTAAGAGATGGCCTGACAGAGAGGCCTACACCGGCACAGCTGACTATGACCCCAAAAAACTTCATTTCCCGGGTGTTTCTAAAGATGCTGCACAGTGGCTTGTAGACAACCGAAATATATACGGTCTAGGAATCGATACACTCTCTGTGGACAACGGAATCTCGAAGGACTTCATGACGCACAGAATTTTGTACGATAAAAACATCTACGGCCTGGAAAATGTGGCCAATTTGGACAAGATTCCTCTCTATGGTGCCACTATCATTGCAATGCCCATGAAAGTGGGAAAAGGAAGCGGCGCTCCAGTCAGATTAGTGGCTACTTTTCCAAGACATCTTGTCTATCTTGGGAAAAAATAAATGAAGTGTTAATCTTTATGATTACATTATTTAATCTTGTTTGGAAAAAATAAATAAATGAATTGCAAAATATCATTGTGAACCAGATATCTTATTTATCATACAAAAAAATGAATGATTTGTAAATTTTATCAGAGTGAAATCATGTAAACTTTAATGATCTAAACCTAAAATATATTAAACTGTGTCATACATTCTGTTATTTTCATTTGCAAGTAAAGAATCTGTATATTTGGATGCAGTTATGCGATTTGATACCTAATACAATATTCATATTTTGAAGTATAGGATATTTCGTAAATTTGGGATAGGACACCAAAAAAATTGCTAATTCACTTTATTCAAAATTCAGTTTATGAATTTCAATAAAAAATACATTTTTGGAGAAATAATTTAAATTAAATTGGAACTTTTCTGTCAAAAAACCAAAAATTTAATGATATCAGAATTACCAATTTTGTACTACCAGATAGTTTTAAAGTTGAGGAAAGATATCTTGTCTAGGATAAGAAAATTGTTGGAATAATTACATAAAATTTTAAATATATATATCTCCATTCATTGAAGTCAGTTTAACATTTATCTTCCGGCTGTAGAACAAAATTTTAGCATAAATAAACACTATCTTTGAAGACATAATAGCGGCTTGTTTTCAGAAGTCGGAAAATAAATCTTAGTAATTAAAAATAACGATATGTCAGAAAAAGGAAAGCGAAATGATCTTTTTATTAGAGTATAAATTTAAAAAATCTTCCTGCTATGTAGAAATTTATATATTAAATTAAAATTAGTTATTTACTAATGATTTTGAATCGCTGCCAAATTTTAAAATATTGCCAATTGTTTTTTTATTTTTAGCTTAATGACCACAGTTACACAAAAAAATTGAAATGATAAAAAATGAACTGGTCAAGAAAAGCACCTGTACAGAGTGCCCACTCTAATCGCATAATTATTGCTTTCTAAATCGTTAGATACCAGCATATAGTTCCAATTAGAAAAAGACTTCGAAAGATGTGAAGAATTATATTTTATATTATTAGAGACACTGCTGCGTTAGTTACCAAATATAAATTTTAAATAATTCTCTGATTTGTTAGTCATAATAACCCTTTGCACTCGGAAAGATAATGAGATGTATGATTATAAAAGCTCATTTCAATGTTGAGAAGTATAAAGTACAAAGTGCAAATTAATTTTTTAAAACCAATTTTTTTAAACCTCACATTTTTCTTACAACACACACATACACACACACACACACACACACACACACACACACATATATATATATATATATATATATATAAGTTCTAGTAAAAAATTTTGGACAAGTTTCAATTTGATAAATTATTGATTTTAATGGAAATATTCTTGATAAATTAATATTTCCAAAAAAAAAGAAAGATTCTGTGAGCAAAATTGATCGATTTATAAAGCCTTGTAAATATCTGCTTCAGAAATTTTAGGCAATTTTTATGGCTGTTTCGAATAAAATAATTTAATGAAATTAGAGCGGGTTTACCGAAACCTGCTGCACATTGATTTAAGATCGTGAATTTCAAACTTTTATAATCTAATCAATATTAGTTATACAAGATTAGAACTTTATTGCTTAAAATATTAGTGTACCAAATATGTTTTATTAAATACTAGAGCCGGTTCGCCGGTTTTATTAAATACGAGCCGGTTCGTCAATCTTAATGTCCGTTAAAATTTTAATAATTAAATATTTATGCAATTCCTACTTTAATAGCTTCTTCATAAAAATATTTTAAAATTTGAAACTTTGATTGTCATATAATTCACTCATAATATTATAAAGGTTTTCCGTCATAACGTAATATGTATATCTCTAATTTTCTGTTAGCTCCCGTAGAATTTATGCTTTAAATTAAAGTGGAAAGGAGTAATCGGCAATTAATATAATAATATGTTTTACTGAAACAAAGCATTTTTTTATGATATGATTACTGAAAACAGAGTCACTGAGAATTTAAACTTTATAGGCACTTATGTAATATCTTAAAAATTTGCCAACAAAAGTTTCTAGGATTCATCATGAGCAGATCGATTCATTAAGAATGTTTAATTTTAAATGCATCAAACTCTAAGAAAATAAAACGGATCGTTTAAAATAATCGGTTGAATACAGGTTTAAAAAAAACTACTTAAAAAACGAAGTACTTAAAACTATATACAAAAAATATATAAATACACTTTAATTACAAAATCATACGACTCACCTAAAAATAATTTAAATCGAGTCCGTATTCGTTGAAAATAGTTGTCAACAATCAGAACACAATGTGCATGCGTGAATTTTCATCGCCAGTTAAGGTAACGCAAATACGTGATTTTTTTCTACGCCAGTTGCGGTAACATTAGGCAAATTAGAAATTTTTAATTTCCTTTATTCTGTTTTATTTTAATTCAAAAGTACTTCAGAGTGAATCTGAAAGATCGATTAATTAGCAATGTTTAATTTTAAATGCATCAGACATTAAGAAAATAAACGGAATCATTTGAAATAATCGGCCGAAAAATGTTAAGTCTAGCCTCATTAGCGTGGGGAAAAAGCTGAAGCCTTACTCATTTGGCGGTGGGGAAAATGAAAAGACTTTTTTGGCTGGACAGTTAGTTTTTAATTAATAATTAAAATTCTAATTAAAAATTCAAAAAAAGAGACCCCATGTGCACATTCCAGACCTCCAAGGTATACATGTACCAAATTTGGTAGCTGTAGGTCAAACGGTTTGGCCTGTAGAGCGCCAACACACACACACACATTGAGCTTTATATAAGTATAGATAAATAATGCGACATGTAGGCTCTATAAAATGTTTTATTAAGAATTTATATATATATTGTCTGAAATAACATTAAATATAATTTTTCTTATTAAATGTTATTCTTTCTTAATATATAAATTATTTAATGACGTCACAAAAATATTGCTTTCATCGTAAATGCCAAAAAAAAAAACCCAGAAAATCAAAGGATTAAAAATTATAAGGGAAATGCACACTATTGAAAGAGGATAACTGAAACGGTCAAAATTATTCTTTATGAGAATTATAAATATTTTATTTAAATACTGATAAACAAATCAGATAAAATGCGTTGCAAAAAAGTTGGAAAGAAGGATCAGAAAAAAATACAATCGAGTATAAATAATGTTTTTAAAGCAAACTTTAGCATTCACGCCTGAAATTTTTTGACATTTTTGAAAAACGCTACGTCAAAAATATTTCCAGCACATATTTTTTTTATCTTTATCTGTCAGCAATCCAATCTGAATCAACTTATCTCTTTCGTCTCGGAACCGTAAGAATTAACATTAGATTTACCATTTTTAGAATAACTTATCTTTCCTTTCATGTAGTAATTTTGATCACATTATCACCCTGTGTTACAATACCGATTTGCAAGGCGATAATGGGGGCGCTTCGAGAAAAGGAAGAGGATAGTTTAACTTTGATGATACTTGATTGTCATTTAAAAGTGCGGGGTCGGCAGGAAGCCTATAATCTGCGTAGGACCGTTGGGAAGCTCACGGCAGTTTCAACTCGATTGCTGGAAAAGTAAGTTTTCTTGTTTAATGTCTCTCCTTTCAGGAAAAGAAAATCATTTTATTCGCTATTAATAATTGTCCCGAATATTTAATTACAATTTCACTTGATATTAACGGAAATTTAAAAAAAAAACATATTGTGGCTGAGTGCAATTTTTCCTCCTAAACAAATGAACCGTGTTTACCCAAACTTGCAATACAAATTATTTAGAACAAGGGACAGAATATTGTCACATTTTCAAAATGAAAAAATTATTCATGTATTCAATTATTTATAAATAACCTGCTTTTTATCTAAAGTAATTTCAGAATAAAATACCACATAAAAGTATTTTTATATTATTTTAAAATTCAAAATTTTATTTTTTTAATGTTGCAATTTTTTCTAATTTTTTTTTCAATTTTTTTTTTTAATTTAACGAAAGGATACAGATTATTTTTAGAGCAAGGAAATTTATTGATACCTTTTTGTTGGGAAACGGCCAGACTTTGCTCTGCTCCAACTTTAGTTTTTAGTATTTCTGTTTAATTCTTTAAATTTTTTTGTAACTTTATGTTGGTTTTAAAACATTTCAGAAGTTTATTTAATTAGCTTTTCGCTTAGATATATTAATCATTGATCCGCAATTAATTTAATTATAATTGGTTATAATTGACTAGTTGCATTTTTTTAAAAATCGCTTGGTTTAAATTAAATATTTCGTTTCATTTAAGAAACTTCTCAGACGCCGAAAAATTATTATGTATCGTAATATTTTATACAAAATTAATTTTTACTTTTGTATAAAATGTTTGTATATGCAGCATAATAGCTCTGTTTGATTCAGTCAGTAAAATTTCCCCTTATTGCATTCATTTGTGCACAAAAAATGTATTCAATATTTGGTAACATGCGTGTTTCAACGCAATTACCTAATAGAAGGAAACACTTATGGAAATAAAATTTGTATCACTGTAAAGATAGTTTTATAAATAATAAATTGATTCAAAAAAAATTGTGATAATATACTCCGCAGTCATTGAACAAAAACGTAAAAAATATGATTAACTTTTTTTTTCAATAAGAAATCTAATAAATTTTTAAAGAAACTGTTAAGCATCTGGTGGCTATAAGTTCAGTGGTCTTTGTTTGAGTGATGTTCGTTGCATTTGAATGATTTGAACTATTTTCCATCAAGCATTACGCATTTTATAAATACTAAGATACCATCTGTTAAAAAATATCCCATTTCTTCTTTAATTTTTTTCTCTAACAAACCAAATAATATCTGCATAGAAGAGGCCTTAATAGCAACGAAACTTAGAAAATTGCATATATAAAAAAACACAGGATTATATATCCCTATACTTTCTCATATGAGTACGCTTCGCATTTCATAATAAATTGAAGAGAATTTAATATAAATTTGAACGATTTTGTTTATATAAATTGGATCCAAAATTTCTTACTTATTTACAATGTTAAGGGCAAATACGCATATGAGTCGAGTTTTTGAGATCGCATTTTAATACACACGCAAGTAATACAAAACGAGAGACCGTCAATCATCTGATACAAATGTATTACAGATATATATAAATTTATATGTTTGATTTCAACCATTTAGCTATTTACGTTTCTGAGTTATCATGTACATGCGAACTGTATAGACAGACAGACTATTCACGGAGAGATAGCACAGAATTTTGCAAATTTGGTTTTTAAAAAATCAATATCCCAAAATGCATGCTTCTACGTCCTTGAATTATCATATTCACAAACGGGCAGCTGTAGATTTAAAACGGTGTTGGGTTTTTTTCGACTCAGGAGGGCTTGAAAAGAGGCGGGCTTTAACAAATCTCGAGTTTCAATTCTTCTGACAATTCTAATGTTTTCTATTTGAGTACTTTTCACATGAGAAAGTGAAGCAATTCCTACATTGAATCTGATACATATTTTTAATTAATTTCATTTGTATAAAGTTTGCCAAAATAGAATATTATTATTATTTTTTTTAATTATTCTTGATCCGACAGAAATTTAGTATATTTACGTATTGTCGAGGAAAAAACACAATTTTAATATTTTCAGAGTTAAATTACAAGTTAATCGATTAATTACCCTATATTTTCATTTTTTGGTGTCTGCACCGCTTGTTGGTGGATTTAATAAGCAAATGGGTTCAAGACCCATCATTTTTATTATTATGTATTATAGATTAGAATCTGAAAAGTAGAAAATAATCAAAATAAAATAATTCTACTTCTCAGTTTTTTAAGAAGAGCCTGCTTTCCCACACGATACTTTTCTATTTCCAGGGATCATGGCGTTGGCCGAGTATCTGTCCGGACCGCTGCTGATTTCAACTCTTGCATTGTTTCTGACTTGGTTGGCTCTGGACTGGTGGAGGAAGAACAGCAAGTTGCCCCCCGGCCCATGGGGTTTGCCGTTTTTTGGTTACTGGCCTTTCATTTCGAAGACTCATACGGAATTTATGGAAATGAGTAAAAAATATGGCAACGTCTTTAGTTTTCGTACCGTAGGCGGTAGGTTAATAACTATTTTGAACGGGCACAAAGTGATAAAAGAAGTCTTGGTGAACAGAGGAGAAGAATTTATTGGCAGGCCACATGGGATGAATATTGTTTCTTGGATATCTGACGCAATAGGTGAGCATTATTTGTGCAGAAACAGTTTGCTCGTCTGTGACCAGACATGATCTCAATAACTGAAATCCAACTAGATTCGAAATCCCTACAATCAGTCCAGACATTCAATTTGTATTAGTCAACTTTCACTTTCAATTAAACAATACGTGTTAAAATTAATAGTTTTAATCACTAAATCATAGAAATTATGTCTGTAGTTGATTCTTGATGGAATATATTCATAGAATCGTTTTCAGTTTATCATAATAAGTATGCTATTTGAATGCATGCAGAATTAGCAGGGTTTTTTTCCATTTTATAATAAAATTATTTTTTTCTAAATCTTTATTTTAATCAATTATATCACATTTATAAAATGTATTCTGTTGATGAAATCATCTTTCTTAGTGATAAAAACTATGAATTAATTTGCAAGGTGTAATATTTGTAAAAAACAACTTATTAAGCTAAATTAAACTCAGATGCATACCATTGGTATGCTTAAATAATGCTATGCATTGATTTATTATTATTTCGGGTGGATTGAATATTCATCAGACGGAATTATGGTGCGGATTTTAGAAGCATGTTAGCCGCTATGATGTCTGCGTCGGGTTTTGAACTACTTTTAAATCCTAAACTCAACTTCCGGGCTTTGAACTTCTTGTTTATTTAACGCTCCTGCTGTCACGCCTGTAAAAACTTCGCGTTCTTTTCTCTCTTCAATAGGGCGGATCCGTAAGAACTCGGAAGTGAAAACTCCCTTAAAATTGTGGGGCCCGTATTTCTTCGGTTTTTGGTTTTTGCCTTTCCCCAAGCTCCAGCTGTGAGAGAATGAGAAGGGAGTATCCGTTATCAGTGGGCGATATGATTGATGCCATTCTTCTTATAAGTCCTTTTAAGCATCTTGAAATTTTGCATGCGCTCTGAGCTGTTAATTTTGTAATTTTGAGAATGCCAAAATGAGTTTTAAATAACTTGAATAAAATTATATATACCTTGAATAATATATATCGGGAATCTACACATATATGTATTATTATTATTAATTTGATCCATAAGTTTTTATAACCTTCTAACATAAGAAAATAGTTAATCGAAAAAAAATTAAAAAATATATAATTAAAACTTGACAAGTTTTTCTTTTATAACTTGCTTTTATTTAAGGATTTTAGAATTGAGATTGCTATGCAACTTATTTTTTTTAAAAATACACTAAACATTTGTACAGAATTTACTTAAGGTAAGAGACTTTTTAACGAAATAATTTTCTTAGCTTTCATTAATAAGTATACTTAAAAAGGAGGGAGATCTTCAAAATGTATAAATCCAACATAGTGAAGTGGATTTTGCTTTAAAAGATTAAGTTTGATTTTATTAAATCGTATATTTTTATAACGTAGTAATCTAATATAAAAATTAAGTATTTGTCTAATTCTTTAACACATTTTTTTTTTTTTGCATCGTCTAAAAATTCAGAAATCTTCTTTTCAATGATTATTTATTTTTTTCTTTCAAATTTTTATCTATTTGTAATAGATTCAAGAGCATATATTAAGCCGTTTTAACTGCAACATATTTCACTGTTATAAAATAACTCAAGTCGTTTACATTATTGTTACACATATTTCCTCATGGACTTTTTTTTATTGTTCAAGATAAAGGTATAAAGACATGGTTAATATTTCCCTAATTAGTAAATTTCTGTTAAAACTGGCTTTTAGTATACTTTCAGAAATGTATCGTAATTGAACTACAGTTTAATTTTACAACCAAGTAGTGAAGAAAATATTTCAACGTCTTATTCATTTTTAAAAATTGCTGCTCTATCCTGTAATAAAATTAGAAATATAACAATATATGATTGTTTTTATCACTTCAAAATTGCTTTCTCATTATTATAAGCAGAATTGTAGTTGAATCAGAGAAATTTTTATTGAATAAGAGATATGAGAGATCATCTGAGACATTCCAAAAATAAAAAAGAAATATTCAGTATTATACATACAACTTCATTCCTGAATGATTCTATTCTATTTATTTAGAATTTTTACTATCCTGATTCGTTTCAACAAAACGTTTTGAAGTTTAATTGAAGTTTGTCCATTCACCTTTTAAATCAAAAATTTACTATCGAGGAGCTGATACAAAATTCAAAAAATATGTAGCACAGAATAGTATATGGTGTCTGAAATAGCACGAGTTATTTGACTATCAAAATTTGAAATTTCAAAATGTTTTGCTGAAGAACACATTTAATTAAAAATTTTATATTTACCAGCAACCTCGGCAAATATGTTGGTCGCCAAAAGCAGCTTGGAAAAAATAAATAAAAAATATCAATGCAACTGTATTTGCAAAACTTTGAAATTCAGAATTTTTTAATGATTTTTTTAAAGACTCGTTTACCCCACGGTATGTTGCTATCCGATTGCGAAATAGGGAGATCTTTGATTCTAATCCAAATAACATAATGTTGAGATTTTTTTAAATTGTAATTTATTTTAAAATGGTCCTTAATATTCTATAGGAACGCTTTTTAGAGGGATTCAAAAAATTCCAGTTGCAAATGGTTATTTATAAATCTAAATAACCTGTATTATTTGAGTCATGTTTCAAGGGCAAATTTGTTTAAAGAAAAGAAATATTTATTTTACAAAGAAATAAATTGACAATTATTTTTATTTGTTGCAGTTACAAGGCGTATTAACTGCATAGTCTAGTTATTTCAGCACTACTGAATTATTGTAAAAGATATTTAATTACAAAATTTTAATCATGAAGAAATCGATATCTCGGAAAGTGAAATGTCGTATGAAATTTCCTAATTACACTATCATTTTTTTAATTGTTGATGAAACAAAGTTATAACGTAGTTCTACTTAATGCAATTAATGTTTTAAACATGCATTTTAAAATATTTAAATACATTGCCAATGCGCTGAAAGGATTTTTTTTTCAACAATTAAATCGCTTGTACGTTATTTTTAGAAATAATTTCACGGTATGATGGGAAAATATTTTACAAACATATTACAAAGAAAAAAAATATTATACGAAGACTTTTAATTTATAAAAATTAGATTCTTCTCAATTTATACACGAGATTAATTTATTTCTAACGTAAATTTTATGTAGTGCTTTATGAAATAATCAAAAAACATCTAAAAAACAATCACACCTTCTACATTTTCAGTCGAAGTTATTGTCACTCTTTTCCTAAGCACTAAAAGAAAAAAATTTCTTAGAAATCGAAAGACTTTTTTAAGCAACATCTGTCATTCATGCCATGCGGTCTCTTAATCACTTCGTTCCTGCAGCATTCAACTCATCGGGAAAGGGGAAAGCAATCCTTTTGTCCAAACCCTGACACTTTTAAGGGAAACGTGTTATTCAGACGTACCGTTTTCGGTAAGTATAGCAATCTGAATGCTGCCGACGGGGGGGGGAGGTAATCAATATGGCAATATTACTATCAGGCTGGTATCACAGTCAAGAGAACTGAGTATGTACTTCAACCTATTTCTTTTGACTGAATTCAAATATCCTTTTGGTTAATTATAGACACTGACGCATATTTGCGTTTTCGGAGACGGGTCTTTCGAATCATTTAAGTCGTTAAGTTTCAGAATTATTGCATTCGCGCACCAAGAAAAGACAGATAGGCATACAGATAAAATTTTTATTTAGTTTGATTTAGATTTTGATGCTGATTTACAATTAGTGTATGGATTATATTTTGAATTCTACTCAGTTAGCTATCTGTTTAAATTGGGTTACAATGCTCGTATGTGCAAGAGCGAATATACACACGTTTTCGGAAGACATAAATTGGCAGAAAGAAGTAATTCTAAAGCTGTCTTTCCCAGAATTAGGTAGAAATTAGATGTTATATTTATTAAAGTTTATATTTTTTGGGCGTTCTCCCTCAGATTTAGTGGGTTCCCATCGTGATCACATAAGCTGACTTTTGCTATTTCACACAAAATACTGTTCATTCATCAAACGGTTCAATTCTCAGGTATATCTCAGGAAGAGGCGCAACCTTGGAGTGAACAGAGGAAATTTTTCATGCAAACTGCAAAAAATTTTGGATTAGGGAAGCAAGAGTTCGAGCTTCAGATGCAAGATGAAATCAAGATCCTCCTTCAAGAACTTAGAAATTTCGATGGCAAGCCGAACGACTTGTGCTTCCACCTGGCCTACACTTTCAACAGCATCATCAGTAAAGTCTTGTTCAACAGGAAGTTCGACAAGGATGTGACATTTAAAAGAAATCTCAACAGTATGAATGAAATGGTCCATTTATTTACTGGCGCCTTTCATCTGCTGATCGGAATTCCATTTCAGTAAGTTGATTATTGATGCCCAAAATAATATTTTCATTTAGTTTGCTTCCTTTTTTAACAGTGGAATAATAAAAGTTTGATGGAATAAACAGCAACTGATTTTTCAAGCATTTACTTAAGTGCTACAAGTCAGAACACAGTTGTGTATTCTGATGACAAAACAATGCTTTAATATTTTCAGACTGTCAATGTATTAATACTTCAGTTAATCAATTCATTTGATTCTCTAAAAGTTTCGTCACCTTGTAGTAAATTCAAAAAAAAAATTCCGGGATTCCATATTATTTATGAATTATGAATTATAATTTGGACGTTTAAAAGTAGAAAACAATAAAAGCAAAAAGTATCTAATTTTCTGTACACTAATACAATAGTGTTTCTTTAAAAATCTTTTTAGCATTGGCCTTTAATCTGATATATGTTAATTAAAACGGAGATTCGTAATCAATTTTTAATCCTACATTCGAACTCTGAAATTTCATACAATTGCGTTTATCGATGATAATAAGCAATATTTTTTTCAATTTTATTTATTAGTTGGCTATTAGAAACAAAATGCAAAAAACTAATTTGCTTAGCGAGCGATGTTTCGCTAAATAAGTCGCGAGGAGACATCGTCAAGTTAAATGATGGAATAACCTGTGTCGAGCTGTGCAGAGCGCTTGTTTGAGGACAATACTTCTCATTCACTTGGAGGAAGTTTAGACTGGATAGTGTGGTGGAATGCGGTTCCTGGGTGTTCCAGAAGTGATTGTGGAGCTTTAATCTATGACTCTGGCTAAAATTGCGGAGTTAGAAATGGATGGCAACGACATCTAAGAGCTGCAGGGAAATATTTTGGAGCAGCATCCTGAGTCACAGGAAAAAACTACTCGGGAGAGGAGGAAATGATGGATGCAATCGAGCAACACCCTCCCATTGAAATAAGAGACATGCTGAAATCATGGGAAATTATTGTATCGTATGATGAGAAGCATGAAGCTTATAAGGCAGTAACTAGGCGTGCTTAAAATTCATTTAACAATAATGCTTTATTTCACTTTGCCAAATTTTATAGCTGAGTCAGACAACTGTCTTTAGACAATTTTCTTGTAAAAAAATCATTCATACTAAAAAATGAATTGCATTATTATAAATTTGTTTGAATATTTTTTGCAGCGATGAGCGTATTGTCTTATTTTACACTGATTCGTATGGAAAAAATTATTTTATTTGACCAATGTTTTGGATTTCGAGTACTATTCGGGAACAAATTATGCCCGTTAAGCGAAATTTCACTGTATCTGTATCTCTAGACTGATATCCTTATAAATACTGGGGTCGAGATGATATGTTATTAAGCACCCGCTTTCGAGAACTGACTTCACCTCCGCATACGAATGCACGCCAAGTGCGTCAGGATTAAATGCTCTCCTTCTGATGTGGCTTTGGAAACTTGGAGAGAAAGATGTTCGTCCAGATGCCGTTATCAGGATCTGACTGCAGCTCAAATTAGCCTTTTAACTAACATTCTATAAGGGACATAGATTTGAGGGGGGGAGGAATTTGAGGTCAATTTCATGCTCGGAAATATTTTTTATAAAAAATAAGAATTTTCTCTGAAACGCATCTTCTTAACCTTATTTTTTCGCATAATGGTGATGTTACTAGAAAACACATCTTTTCTTGTTTAACTTAATTACAGTACTCAAATGAGCCTGTAAATAAACTTTAAGGCCTAAATGAGATCAATTAACTGAATAAGTCGACCCCTGAAAGTTTGAAACTGCATTTTTACAGCAGAGTCACTGCTATAAAAATTATCTTCGTTAAATTTGCCAAAAAGTTTTTATTGATATAAAACATGTGTATTGATAAATTATACAAGCGGCACAAGTAAAAATTTTTTATATATTACGTTGATATAACAATGATAAAAAAATTGACATGAATTTTTTTATAACAGCGTTTTAATATATTTTACTGTTAAATTACGTTATATTGTGTGATTAGAAAGAATATTTCAGCAGACAATGATTAAAAATCCTTTGTTTCCAGTCTCTTTCTGCACATTCTTGGAAATAAAGAAATGGTGAAAGGAAAGAAAGATATCTTGAAATTTGTCGGCAGGGTCGTGGATGAAATCAAGCAAAGTTACGATCCAAGCCACCCCAAAAGCTACGTTGAAGCTTATTTGCAGCAACAGGAAGAGTTAAAAAAGAAAGGCAGGCTGCAAGAAAGTTCGTTCACAGGTAAACAATAAAAGAAAATTAGTTGGTTGAAATTAACCATAAACAGATACAAAAAAAAATTATGTGTCTTCTGTTTCTGCGCAGATGTCACAACCATAAAAATGGCCTTAAAGGAGATTGTAAAAGAATTATAATAAAAGCATGCAAAATGAAGAAAGAGAAAAACAAATTTTATTTTAAAAACAGAGAACAAACTGTAATTTAAAGCATTTCGACATTTTAATTGTATAATAATATAAAATTTATTAGATATATTTAGAAAAGGATCATTTGGAATTTCTGAGAAAAAAATAGATTTAATATAAGAATTTTGATACTATCTCTATTAGACCCTGAACTTAGGAGATTCTTTCTGAAAAATTCCATATGCTGTCGAGAGATTACAAAAGGCAAAGCGCTCACAACAGAATTGATTCTCTTTTGTTGATCGCGGAGTGAACTCTCCAGCTAATGTTGCTGTTTCCGAATGTATGATTTCTTGGTTGTTTATTTCGCAAGTCCCTACAAGTGCACTTCAGGGGTACTTCTATTTCTACCCATACTTCATGTTTTCCTAAGGAATGGAGCTTCCTCTTTGAATATCGAGTTTTTTTGTGTGTGTGCTCCTTATTTTCAATGAACACTGCGATCAAAAGTGAAGTGCGACGAAATGACACTCCATCTTAGGAGCTCATTCTCTTTATTAGGGCATTTAGTGTAGGCAAATCTTACCAGAATATATTAGAGTCTTGGACGAGGTATATCAAATGAATTTATAAAGATTTTATTTCTGATGTATTTTTCCGTGACTTTCTCATAGATTTCCACAGTATGTCGCGCTTTTGTACTTCATTTCGTCTTGTAGCGAGGATAAATATCTCTTCCCTTTCAAGAATTGAATTTCAAACTTTTAACGGTTGCACGCCAAATTTTATTTCTGCGCTGCTTTTCGTTTTTTAAACTACCGTATTTGCTCACATCCCTGGCTGGCACGAGGAATCTTGTCTGAAAGTGCGGTCAAAAGTTTGATACATATCTCGCACTTTTGTGAAATGACTTCATGTTGAATTTGCTTCGTCTAGCTCATTGTCTATGTGCACGAAGAGACAGGCAGCCGTGATTGATAGATATAAAACATGGACATGAAAAAATACAGATCTGTCATTTTGATATAAAATCAACGGCAGTGAATTCTCGGATTCTTTCTAATAAAGGTGATATCCCAGAGAACGCCTTGCACGGCATTAGCGTTATGAAATAGGGACGTTCATTTAGCGCTTTTATGGAATCTTTCGCAATTCCCTGATATGAGGTTAACAGCATCCGAAAATCGAATTTGGACTATCGATGCTTCTTTCGACACTGATATAAATCCAAATGGGATAGAAAATGACAATTATAATAATTTTATAACAAAATCACATACGGAATTTCATATATTTAAATCATTGCCGATTGCAGTTATCGCGTTGCTTGTGCCCAAAAAAGTGCAGACCGACGTCTGTTCAATCTCACATTGTTGCGTCATTTGGCTGAAAATTGGAACATGGATGTTACTTTGAATATAAAAAATATTTTTCTGCAATCTAGATCCAGGCGTCAAATTTTATTCATCGAGCTCTCTTCGATCTGTAGCGTTCACTTACATTCGAACAGTCGGACAGTCAGACTTCCTCTGAATAGTTTTTGCTTCAAATTTCATAGACATCTACAAATTTGATGTCATCATCATATAACAAATTTCATCCATACAGCTGAAAGCGTTTTTTTCTTTCTTTTATTTTAGCTATCTTTGTCCCAGATAATGCCAAAAATGTGTTTTTCGTGCGCAGAAAGGTCTGGAACACGGAGATGCGTCAAAATCTCCGTATCAAGTTTCCGGACTATACTTTCCTTACACTTCGTACTCGAGAAAATACGAAGTGCCAGTTCTTACTTATGCAAGTCGTAAGGTTTGAAAACTACCTTCAGATACACAGAGACGTAGTTACAAAAATATTTTTTATCGGACGAAGTGAAGTTTGAAAAAAAGAAATGCCTCCGAATTTCAAAGGTCGAGTTCATTTCTCAATGTGCGTGTGGGAAAATAAATGGATAAATAAAATGTTCTTTTCAGAGCAGAGACTGAAAGCCAATGCATTCAACCTGTTCTTCGAGGGAACCGAGTCCGTCACCTCTACCATCGGAAGCCTGCTGGTGGAGCTGAGCAAGCACCCGGATGTGCAGAGGAAGGTGCAAGAAGAGCTGGATAGCGTTGTCGGGCGAGAGAGACTCCCCTCTTGGACGGACAAACAGAACCTCCCTTACATGGACGCAACTATACAAGAACTTTACAGGAAGGCGGCGTTGTTTCTAGTTTTAACAATGTACTCTAATTTCAGTAAGTACTGTCATTCGGGATTGTTTCCTAGCAGATTTCGGCATTATAAAATGAACTACCCTTTCAATGTTATCATTTAAAATATTAAATAAATAAATAATAATTTAGTTAGAAAGAGGCACTTGCATAAAACGCTTAATTAAATATAAGGTTTCTTTGTCAACCTGTAGAAAAGGGTCTCCAATGAATAAATTTTAATTTCGATAGTCATAAAAATGCTATAATTGAATAAAAAGTTCTATAATTTCTGTAAAGCTCCATTTGTCGCATAAATTTAATGTTATAGGAACTGCGTTCATTGCCATTTTTCCATTCATTGTTTTTTTTCCAGAGGAGACCACAATTGAAGGCTACAGAATTCCCAAAAGAAGCATCGTCATCGCCAACCTGTACAGCATCCACTTCGATCCAAAACTCTTCCCGAATCCTGACAAGTTCGATCCCGAGAGATTCCTCAACAGCGAGGGAAAGCGTATCAAAGTGGAAGGAGGACCCTACTTATTTGGATTGGGTAGGAGGCGCATTCTTCAAAATGCGATGAATGCATTTAGTTTAGTTATATTAACGTTCCGTTTTAAAGTAACACTAGGGCTATTTTGGGATAAATCTCGTCATTTTGAACAGCAGTCAGATGACGAGGATGACACCTCTCTCTCCAAATTCCCACACCACACCAGTGAGAGGATGTTTGGCCCCGACGGATTTAATGTGCACTAGACCCGCTTACAAAAATGTTCTTCGGTGGAACCGGGTTTCGAACCTAAAACTCTCCGATTCCGAAGCCGAGACCTTACCATGCATGCGATTCATGGAGTAACATATTTTTGTACACTTTTACCGAATTTATTTCTATTCTAGTTTGAAAAGATGGAAGGAACTCCGCACTTGAGTTCCTTGTTTTCGATGACAATACACTGACTGAATATTTTTCGAATTTATATATTAGCCAACTGATTGTTTTTACAAAACTGAATTTCTGCATGTGAGGTCATATGGCAGTGAGCTAAAGAAAAAGATTAAAAAAATTATCTTATCCAAATAGATATATACAATAAGATTTATATATAAATAGAGAGAAAGAGAGAGAGAGATTATAATTCGTATAAAAAAGGATTATGAAAGACTAAAAATTCAATAGATTTGGATTTAAAAGAATTTATATAGGAAAGATATATTGTAAAGAGTGATATATGAATACATGTGAAGGTATATATGAGATCCTAAACAAAATCATAAAAGAATGGGGTGCTGTTAAGCGTAAATTTGTGAAAAAATAAACTTGCACGAAAAAATTTCCTAAACATTGATTAAAAATTGAAAAGGCATTATAAGTGCTTGATATTCCATTTGTATAAGTTGATGCTTACGAAAACCTCATGAAAATTCCTTTTACATATTTATGCTGAGAAAGATTTATTTTGAACTCTGGAACAATTGGATAAAAACGTTTTTTAAAAGAAAAATTTCATTTTTATTAATTCGTCATTCACTCAATAAAACACCTGATTTGACTTTTTCAGTTTGAAACCATGCGATTTATTTCACTCGGTTGAGTCTGACATTGAAAACCATTCACTGCGTATCTTACGGATAGGACATGTTATTGAGATGTTTGCCATAAGAAACGCGGCTTGACATTTCTGATATTGAAAAATTATTATAAAATGGCACCATTTTAACTCATTATTCCCTAATTGAATAACCACACATTTTAGCTCAATACTTGCGATTTTCTGAATGCCGATTTTCTTTGGCATTTAGATTTTCCGCGCCTCTTACACTCATCTAGCATGCAATCAAATGTCAATAGCTGAAACTGAACTTTATACATTTACTTTTTCTCAGTTCAACCAAATATTTAAGACTTCAATAGTTCAAGCTGTGATTACTTTCCTTCGCATAATAAAAGGAAATAGTTACAGCAGAGAAACTAGCAAAATTGTTTAATGCGAAAACTAAATGCTGGAATATTATTAAACAGTTTTATTAAAATGGGGGGAAATGTTAACTAAAGAAATAAAGATACAAAAAAATTTAAAAAATGAATAAATGAATTTAAAGTAATCCAAAATGTTGAATATTAAACATTTGTTAATTTTTAAAGCTAGCATGCATTTTTTTTTTCCTTTCCAGGAAAAAGAGCTTGCATTGGAGAAATTCTGGCACAAGTGGAAATCTTTCTTCTGATCGGTAGTTTGCTGCAAAGCTTCACTCTTCCCTACGCAAAAGACATCGACAGCTTGCGAGTCGTGCCCAGAGAATGAATCCAAATGCGCAGAGAGCCGCCCGGAAAATCGCACATCATTTTGAATAATGCACGTCTGTATTGTGCTTTTATTTGTTCTTCTTTAAATGCTTCGTTGATTTTTTAATACTGCTTTAAATATGACGCTTCATGTTTGAAAGAAATTTTAGTTGCACTATTTATTTGTAATAAAAAGAAACTAAAAAAGACTATTTTGTGAGTATTTTTATTTGAACTTATTATTTATTTTTATTTTTATTATTTTTTAATAATGAGAGTATTTCTTGGATATAAGATTCAGAGGTCTCTCCATTTTGCTGAGAACCATTATTTAAAAGTATCTCAGTTTAGCATCGTATGTCATCTGTTCTGCAAAACGTGTTGTTCAAGGAATTCTTGAAAGTAGTCCAATCAGTGAAAAAGTCCTCAATGTCCAGATGTTCCGTCCAAATAGAAAATAGCATTAGCAAGGCACATTTGATCATCCCAATGGTTATGATCTCGATTCTTTGAAAATTCTTCAGTCACATGATCGCATCTTTCTGGGCATCTCCGGAGAATATGCAGGGATTTCTTGATTGGTTGTACGTCAGAAAACATATTGAGGTAATAGGATAACTGGTACCAATAGATAGTATTGTTTCCTTTTTTTTTTTTTTTTTTTTTGTTATCAAGCATTTTTTTCGAACTTTTGGTTGGATCAATCAATAGACTAAACACTGGAGGTTCTCCTTTCAATCGTGGACTTCTGAGTAGCTCGTTTGTCGTTTTTGTTATCGTACCTGCGCCTCTGTCAAACTGTCGCGCAGATGAAGTTAGCGTAAATAAACCATATGTTAACTAAAGTTAAAGATAACACTCACTCATCTCGACTACAGACATTATTCAAGAACTAGCCGCCTTTGGCTACCAGCCGGTTCACCAGTATTACCGCTCGCTACAATTTTCAATTACATATTTTTAGTAACTGGTCTCTTAATCGATTCTCAAACAAAACATTTTTAATCTTCAAATTTTGATAGTCATACCAAACTTATACTGTTGTTTAGATCGGTTCGTTCAATTTACTATATATATTTTGCAAATTTGTTGTCATTTCCGGTAAAACTTCAACTTTAATTTAAAGTGGAAATGATGACATTGCAATTAATATAAAGATATTTTTTAATAAAACCAAGCGTTTTATTTTATTTATCATCTTTATTGCTATTTATTTATTTATTATTATTGAATATGAGTATTACAAACAGAATCGCTCGGTATTTAAGTCTTATGTGAACTACAAAATAATTTTCATAATTTATGTAAAATCTCAAACAATAATTCAACAAAAATTTCTCAGATTCAGCATAAAATTCAGTTTTTAGTTTTGCTTTCAAAAGTATTGAAATGAAATCAATAATAATATTTTGTTCCGGCCTATAAATATATTTCAAAAATTATGAAGTCTAAATTTAATGCAGTAAGGTATCATATTCTGAGAAATATTCTGGACACACCAAATTTAAAATAAATGAATGAATGTTTCTATTTTCCACTATCAACTAAGATTTATTTATGAAGTTTTGAATGTTAAAAATTTAGAAAAACTCAACATTTTCATAATCTTAGGCCAATTCATCTTGAAAAACCTGCGCGCTGATTGGCGTATTTTCTTTGAAACGATCGATGGAAAATTATCCTTTTTTTATTGAATAGTGATATTCAAATTTTCTTAAATCAGTCAGTTTAAGTGACTGATTTAGTTGATTGGAAATTAACTCTTTTTATTTAAAATATTAGTGTTTCAAGAACATTTTCTTATTCGTGATTTCCACAGCAGAAGCTTTATGTAAAATCAAAAATTCGTTATTTATTAGAGCATTTATTGAATCAAGTTACATAAAATATAATCATTTTCCATTTAGACCATTTTAGCAGATCAGTGTCTTACTAAAGGTTTACAAATTAGCTGTGTGGCCCAGATTTGAATGGATATCCTGTTCATATTAAACAAAACTTGCTTTAAAATAAAACTGATTTATTGGATTAATAATATAGAGAGTGTAAAAGATCATAAAATAATTTTTCTTGAATTTATTTTTTAGAAAAAATAATATTTCATGTTTGTTTCATTTCCTACAGACACGTGCCGAAAATTATATTTTTACAGATTTCATTTCCAAAAATATTTAATTAATTTTTAATTTGGGCTTTAATCAATGTGATAGCAACACTTTGAAAAAAAAGCTAATTTTTTCCCATGAATGTGAAACGTGCACGTGCAGCTTAAATTTTATTTTTATTTTGTACGAAAAAAATTGTTGAAAAATATAGTTAAAATATTTATTTACAAATTCATTAAAAATAGAAATTTAATTTTAAGGTTAAAACATTGATATCATTTAAAAAATAAATTTTTGATCTTTAACTTCATGTAAAAATCATTTTTGTGCGGTAATATTTTCGGAAGTTATAGCAGAAACACGCCAAAATTTCGCTTAATTTTTAAATAAATAAAATTCTAATTAAAAATTCGAAAAAATAACCCCCAGGTGCACATTACCGACCTCCAAGGTATACACGTGCCAAATTTGATAGCTGTAGGTTGAATGATCTGGCCTGTAGAGCGCCAACACACACACATTGAGCTTTATTATAAGTATAGATTAAACCCTACATCTGTTTTTATCCACAAGATGAAATGACTCGAATCCTCCAGATTTAGAAATATACGGAAATTGTTATAACAAACAAGAAATAACAGAAAGCAAATCAATAACAAAACGATCTTTATGTAACTTTCCTGCAGTCAGATAAGAACTTGCGAACTGTCGCTGTCAGCCCATAGCATTCTATCCCTGAGCCATTCAGTCCTCGCTAAGCTAGAATAAGTTTCGTTACATTGTACTAATTTCAATGCTTCTCAAACAAAATATTCTAAGGGAAATGAAATAATCATCAAACATCGCTGTTACTTTCCCATAGGCGCAATCTTTCCTTAGGGGAAAAAATTAAGGGGAACATTTAAATTCCCATGACTTAGAGCCTTGTCTTATCCTTCCGGGTTCAGATTCCGATTACTCTAACCAAATTATCCTCTTGGAGTGAGAAAACAATTTTAATTTTTCCCTAAGAGAAAATCACAACAAAACACTATATGTTACGAATCTGTTTTATTTTTCTTCTGATCTCCCTCAATCTGAAAACACCATTTCTGGAATGAAACAAGTCTGTGAGGAAAATAAATAAAGATTGGAAGAACTAGACTAAATGAATTTAGCGTCTGGTTTTATCATCAGAACTGGTGTATCTACATCACACTTTGCACCAAACGCATTATACGTTTGAATGATTTTGTTATGTCAATATAAAATGGCAATACGTTAAGGTCAGGGTGAAAGTTTGTAGATTGTTTTCAATGAGCTTTTTAAAACTTGTCTCGTGTTTCTAAAGGTGGAATTTTGTGATTAATTTTTCAATCATTGCCTTAGCGGTAAAGCAAGGGATTTAAAAATTTTAAACTTTGAAATACACTTTCTAAAAACCGATCCACTTTATCCTCGGGGCAAGAAATGTTTACATAGACGAGCAGAATTCTTTCCAAAAGAACTTTTGTGGGTCAAAACCGAGGTATAAAATTTTCCCGCAAACTCTCGAATGAAGGTCATTTGGGCGAGCTGATTTCCAACAGACTGAATCCAAAATTTGACTTGAAACTACAGTTACAGTAAAAAAATTGTACAACAAATTTAATATATTTAAGTTATCATGTTTTTGAGTTATCATGTTTTCATGCTTCTTAAAGTAAAGACCGACAGACATTCTTCTTATTGGATATGGCACAAAATTTGATAGTTGTCTGTAATATAGATTTAAATTTTTTGTACTAAATTTTATCCAAATACTCTCTTCGTTAACCTATATTCGAACAGATAGAAGCAGACTCTCTCTGAATAGATTTTATTCAAAATTTAATATAAATCTACAAATTTGTTGTAAAGATAGTACACCAAATTTCATCCGTACAGATCAAAGCGTGTTCAAATTATTTTTGCCACAGACAGATGGATAAACATAATGCTAAAAATGTTCTCTTCGAACTCAGAGAGGTCTAAAATGTAGATTTGTCAAAATCTGCAGGTCGAATTTTTGGCGATTACAATACTTTATATATATTTCGTATACCAGAAAGTAAAAGAAACTTTTTTCCAGAATAAAGTTTTAACTATTAAATATAACATGTGTTTGCACAAATGAATATAAATCGTTTCGAAATGATGCTTTACACAAACTAATTTATACATACATAACAGAAAGAATTCCCGCTTAGGTGGTCGAGACCTGAGGTACTGGAGGGGAAGCGAAGCCGCAACAGGAATCGAGACAGATGTATCGTAAGCAAGAGAGGCTTTATTATATAAATACTCCTCAAGTTAAAAAGGAAAGGAGATATAATATTTTAGTTGTTATTTTTTCGTTTCTTTTCGTCATTTGTTTGCATACGGAATTATTTAATTTATTCGTGTAACTACCCTATGACTTGATAAATATTTCAAGATGATCTTATATTTTTACTTTCTTGTATACGAAGTATACAGGAATACATTGTAATTGTCAAAAATCGGTTACAATTTCGAATTGGAGATTTTGACGAATATCCACATTTTAGACCTCTCGAAGTTCGAAAAACACATTTTTGGCACTATGCCTCTCTGTATGTCTGTGAAAAAGATAATGTTTTGAGCCAGAGGATAAAATTCAGTATATACTCTTAATATCTGATTTGTATATTTGTAACAAATTCCTTAAGAATATGTGCGCCCATTCATATATAAATAAACAGGATAACTTCAAAACGAAATAATCTAGATAGATAACGCTCTGTACACAGGTTTACTCTCTGTAGTAAAGACACCTGTGAAATGTTGAGCAAAATCCAGCAAGTGGAGGTAATCCAAAAACGCAATGGCAGATATATCAAATTTGGTATGTGATTTTATGTCTCAAAATGTAGTTCTGTTTCAGAAATTTCATTTCCGGGATTTTTGTCAAAAAGTGGGACAAATATTTCACAATAGATTGAGCAAAAATGCTAAATCCACGCCAAAGGTTGATAATTATTGCAAGACATTATCTGGAAGAATACCTTTATTAGAAAGAAAGTTTTGTGGAGACCTCTTCCGCTGCTTGCAAATTAGAAATATATATTTATACATTCAGGAGGCATCGGAAATTCTGCTCACGAAATGACGAAATCACACCAAACTGTCAATAGGGTCAAGTAAGCTGTGGGAAGAATGTTTTCACTGGCTGTTGTTGTGAGCTAATTGCTGCAAAAAAAACCTCTTTAAATTACTTAGCTCCTTGGTCAGGAATGGCTCAGATCTTAATCAATGGAGGCGATTCCTGTGAAATCCCAATTACCTCACAAAAGTAGTTATTAATTTTTCCCTGAGAGACAGAGTGCCTGAATTTCCCATCTAACATTGTACATTAAACTATAATATTTTGTTTCTATTCTTTGCCATGTTTTTATTCTTTCTGTCTATTTATAGGAAGCGATTCTGATGAATAACTTAATTTTAAGCATACCTAAATTCGAAAGGCTATTATCTAGTCCATCGCCCATCTATCTGCGAAAACAATAATGCACGAATAATTAAATCAGATAGATAAAATATGGTGTGCCATTTCATCTCCATATTTGCAGATATTTGCCAGAATTTGGTAGGAAAACCTGTAGTCGTAATGACTTCCCATCCAATTACTCGTGTGAACATGATTGAAAATCCAACAAACGAGAGAACGTGAAATTCAGGATGTGGTATTGCTCTGCCATAAATAAGGACGGACATCAAATTTTGGAATAGAATGACTTGGAAAATTTTTCCTGAATCTGATAGAATTTTCCTTTAAGCTGATAGGCTAGGAAAAAAGATCAGAAATATGCGCTCTGTTTTCTTCATTATACTGTGAGGGAAGGAAATTCAATAAAGGGAACTGTATACCTGCAATGAATGTCCTATTGATGCTCTTTCCGAAAGAATATAATCCTTCAACGCAGTAACAGCGTTTGGTTCAATAGATTTTCAGCAGCTGGGAAGTCGCAGAATACCTAAAGCAGTACTAGTTCCCTTGATGACTCGAAGGAAGCATCCCATCGATTTAAAAAAATCTTGAAAAGGTCGGAAGCCACATGATACAGAATTTGGTTTGCACCCTATAAATGGAGGGCGCGGGGCTGCTTTACTCTGACGTACTTCTATATTTTGACTTCAAAGAAGAAGAAAATACTAAGTGGCATTTGTTACTAGATTGTTCCGATGACTCTTAAAGCTATGGACCGTCTTTTCCGCAGCATTAGCAGAGCCAGAATTCAACTTGGAATTTCAATGTTCGTTAATTTGCAGTTATAACTGTCATGTCTATGAGTCGTTGCTTTTGTTCCTTAGCATCGTGAATCGACAGTGATTTTGGTTTTGGAATCAGACAATCATGTGCGGGTATTCATTTGCCAAATAGTCTTAAACCAAGTAATCATTCTTTCTTTATTCTGTGCCTTCCATTTCGCTGTAAAAGAGTCGTATGCAATGCAGACGAACTATAAACATTTCGATTTTTGATGCGACCTTTTTATCCCAATTAGAAACATACATCAAGTTTTGGAAAGGAAAAATTTGGGAATGTTTTCTTTGGACTGGTCAATCTGTCGTCCGAGAATAAAAAGGCCATCTTTGTTTCTTCATTTACTACAATGGATCGGAAATTTAACAAAAAAAAACAAATAATTATAGTCATTAAAAATTAAAACTAACAAAAATAGATAGGCTATACAGAAGGATTATATTTGGAACAAATATAATCCTTCTGTACAGCCACCTGCGTAGAGTGTAATTTGTTTTCAGGAAAGAAGAAGTACTAGAATACCTGAAGCAATTCCAGTTTCTGTTGACGGTCAGAAGGAAATGGAACACTCTAAGAAAATATAGAAAATTTCAGTAACAACAGGAGACAGATTTTTTTCTGCCTGTTACTGGGTGTTCCTGGATATAAGTTCCTTTGATTATGATTTCATTTCAAAGAAAAAGAAGCCATTTTAAGAATTCGTTTCAAATTAACCCAAGGGTTTTCAAAATTCTAGATTGCGGTTTTCGGATCATCAGCAGAGCTGGCTTTGTTTCTCTTATTCTACGACTTTCATATCGTCAGAAACAAACTGCACACGACGCATGTGACTACACCGAAGTACTAGGAAGATTTTAAGCTAGTATCATGTTGCACTGACTTTAATTGTACAGTTTTTGAAGTCATTAAATGTATGATCCTTAAATAAAATATAAAACATGCCAATGTGCATTTGTATACAAGAAAATAGTGAGTAAACGCGCCACTGTTTATATTTATCAGGCGATTAGGAGCTGATTTCTTTCTGAAGAAAAAAATGAATGCTTCTAGAAGAAATATTTTTGTTCTAGAAGAATTCATTTAAATAAGCTAGAGGTTATCCACATTCTTGGTCCAAAAAATTATTCTATATTTGAAATCTCCAGACAAGAATCAAATAACTTTTTCATTAAATAAAAAAAATTCATTGAAATTTTGCAATTTTTAAATACCGAAAAAACAAGTACTTTCATAAATGGATTAAGCCTGTAGATTTAGGATAGTGATTTGACATCGGCAGTTCATTGAATGGTTCTATTTCGATTTGAAGATAAAAGAATGAGTTCCCCAGAAAAACTTAAATCTAGATGGTTTAAAATTAGAGAATTTTCAGATGAATCAATAAGCGAAGTATTTATATCAAAGTGATTTCAAAAAGTCTTAAGATCAGAACTAGGGGAAGCGTTGATGACATCACCGTACAAACACTTAGTAAAGTGTTAAATAATGGAATAGCTATGAATTTTAAGATCAATCAGCACCGAATAAATTCAGCATCAATAATGCTTTGAAGCTGTGTTACTGTTTAACTTCCACGTTATTAATATAATTGAAAAATGAGTTTTATAGATATCCTTAATACATCCTGAGTGGATATGCGTAGTTGAGTCGCTTTATTTTTATCATTTGTTTAATAGCCGGAACAGTCTCTTCCTGCAATCAAAACAGCAATTAAGTGGCGGGACATAGACTCAACGTGTGTTGGAAAGAGGTGACAGGCATCTGTGGCTATGAGAATGGAAGAATGCCATATAACTTGTGAAGATTCTAAGGTGAAGGGTTTTTCTGTCTCATGTGTCGATTGAAACATTCTCACATATTTTCACATGGACTAAGACCTGGGGTATTTGGAGGCCGGGGTAGCAACTCAAATTCCCCCACGTCATTCTCGAACCCTTCACGGATAATTTTAGATGCATGCCATGTAGCATTATTCTGCTGAAACACTCCATTCTTCGCAGAATACACAGTAGTCATGTAAGGATGTACATGTTCGGCAACGATGGATATGTACGCATATTTACTGAGAGTATCTTGCACAGGAATTAATGAACCTAAACCCTTCAAGGAAACCTGTTCCAGGCTATCACACTGTTTGCTCCATCTTGTTGGCGCCCAACAATGATTTATGGAATTTCGATTTCTGATGTTTCTCAAGGAATATGCCAGCGCCCATCAATTCAATGTAATAGGAAATGAGACACATCTGTCACCTTTCCACTGTTCTAGTGTCCAATGTTTATGCTGTAATGCAAATGCATGTCGTTTTTTCCAATGTACACTTGTCAACATGGGTGATAAAAATCAGACGTCGGCTATGGAAGAATAATGCGTAATAAAATACATTGAACACTTGTCCTTGATAGATTTCTGGTGCACTACTGATTCATACGGATCATCAATGTATCGACGGTAGCGCATCGATCACTTTTAACCAGGCGTCGCTAGCGACTCTCTCATCTGTAATGAATGGCCCATGGTGCCCCATATTTTGCAAACCTGGACTGCTCACCCACTTGATTCTTCCAATTATTGTACTCTTGCACTACAGAACTAAGTGAACATTTCTCGAACGCTGCGTTTTCAGAAATGCTACCGCCCGTGCTATAATCGTATGCCCTTTACAGTGTCCATTAAATCGTGTGACTTACTCATCACGGCATCTATTGCTATGAGAACACGTATTCTGAAAGCACCTTATATGTCTTCCAACCAACAGATACAAGTAGAGGTACAACATTCTAACCTATGATTGTCAACAATTATGTTTACGTCAAAATGCTTAGTGGTCACAATATTGTACCTCAACTGTTTATTAGCGGGCGCTTGTACGAAGAATAAAATTGCTCGCACTCGCATTCTTGCAAAATGAATGCGTGTGACGTTGACGATTGTTGATGGTGTTATTATTTAATTAACTATTTATTGGTTGCTACTGTCTTGATATATTCTTTATGCGCACTTGGGAGCATGTTTTTTTAATTCACACTTTATGTTATTCGTGAAATAAAAAGTCATTCTACATTATCCGGCATGGAAAACTAGTTTCATTGTACCCAACGGATGATTTCTTAACATTGTTTTCAGGAATGAGGCTCTGCAATGAATATTGTTATGGGAGTTCGATTTGATTGTTCATCGACTTTTAGAAATCTATGGGAAACTGTCACGAAGACATGTGTTTTCGGCTTGGAGAAAGAAGGGTAGAACTGAGCAAAGGTAAGGGAAAATGCTACCTGGAGAAGTAAAAGACTCGAATCCAAATCGGAATAGAAGAAATGGCAGTTCAAGTTGAAGAAATTAATGATTAGTTTACTAAATTCATAGGAACGATAGGAACAGCCAGAACAGGATTGGAAAGCAAAAAAAGCTGTCCAGTATATGGAAGGGAATATTGAGGAAATAAAAGATGAAGTTCAAGTAGAAAAAGACAAAAGACAAAATAATTCTCTCAAAGACAAAGATACAAGAAGACAAAATATCGGCAACAACAAAAATGAAGGTTTTAGAAAATGCGAAAATTATGACCATATCTCTATTAGAAACCGAGATCTGAGCTGTTTCTCGAAAATTCTATGTACTGCCTAGGCCTATCTGAGGACTATATAAATAAAGACACTCGCGGGGAAAATAATTCTCTCTCTGGAAAGTCTATCACATTGTGAGTGAGTGACGTCGATTGCTAATGTTCGTGCCTTTATTAACGTTTTTATTAGTCATTCACAGCAAAAAGATAATTGAATAGCATCACTTCACCAGCTTAGTTTTTGGCCAGCGTTAATTAACAAATTTCTATAAACATTTCAAAAGGGGGATGAGATTTCACCATCATAATTCTTTTATACTCTTTTCTTAAAGACAAGTTAGTTTATTATTCCAGCACAAATGGAGTTCAGAAAATATTCTAATTGTAAAATGCATTCAGATTTCATGAAAGCACGTTGATTATCCTGATACTTTATTTCCAAAAATATATAATAGTCTTATGGTCATCTTGAGTACAAGAGAACACAAAATGTAAAAAATAAGTTTAATAGAAAACTCGATCAGAAAAATTTTTTACAAATAAAAAGCAATTAAGTGAAAATAAAGTATTTAAAAATCAATGATAACATGGCAAGTGCGCACAATATTACGCTTGCCATTTGTAATATTATTGCAGAGGGATAAGATAAAATCCTATTGCTACAAAATAAACCAACGCAGAAAATTCCTTCATAAAAATATCGGTCCTTCAAATTTAAGTAACACAAACATATCTGAAAAAAGTCTGATCTTATCACAAAAAGAAATAAATCTGTTCCATGTTTTAATCTTCGACCTAAACAAAGAGTGAACTGATAATGGCTGGTATGACGTTTGAAAGACTGAGTTCTATCTAATAAAAATTAAACTAAGATAATCTATCGCGGTGCCTTCACTTCCTGATTAAACTATTAAAATCAGTCCAGATTGAATTCTGTGACATAAGTCATGGCTCTGGATCAGGTTTTATCCCAACCATTACTGGTTGCTGTTTGTATCTTGTTTCTGACTTTCTTTCTCCTGGACTGGTGGAAAAAGAACAGCAAGTTGCCTCCTGGCCCATGGGGTTTGCCGATATTAGGTTATTACCCCTTTCTTACGGCCACTCACTCGGATTTTACGAGGCTTAGTCAAAAATACGGCAACGTTTTCAGTTTTCGGACTGTTGGAGGGAGGTTAATTGTTGTTTTGAATGGTCACAAAACCATCAGAGACATTCTTATCAATAGAGCGGAAGAATTTATCGCAAGGCCACATGGCACGAACATAGTTTCTTGGATGTCTGATGGGATAGGTAAGAGTTTTTAAAATTTAAAAGAAAACGTATGAAACAGGTTATAATTAGAATACAAAAATTGTAGAAAATCATATTTTTGTCAAAAATCTGGAGCTCGATGCAAAAATATTATGTTTTGATCAGAAATTTAAACGTTTAAACCAAAGCCATACAAGAATGGCAAGCTAACAAATTAAATTAGAATGTTAATCATATTTTTAATTTTTATTGCATGTTCAAGATAATTCTTTCTTTAAATTTTTATTTTTATTCATTAGCGTATTATTTTTGGTACATCATGCTTTCAAAATTTTATCTTAACCTCTAGATTTTCAATTCAAAATTATTTTCTTTATTTTAATGTACTAAAAAAAGCGTGTTTTTAGAAACTTCTTAAGTTTTTACTTTCCAGTACATTTATTTCATTACAATATTCTTTCGATTATATTGATAAGTAAATTTAAAATTGGAAGAAAATAAGTTATATTTTATATTAATAATTTAAAATTAAAATTATTCGATGAAGTATTTTTCAACTGAAATCGTTAAATTAGGAAGCTGATTTTATTAACATATTATTGATAAAATTGAAGTTTCATATTAATGACTGTAATAAAAACTATACATTAAATAATTTTTTTAATGAATAGCATAGTTCCAATGTTAAAAACAATAATCAAATCTCCCTAGAACAAAAGGCAGAAATAAATCATCTTTAAGTATATTAAATGAAATTTTAAACTTTATCAGTTTGATTAAATGAATAATGTTGATAGAACTGTAAATACTTAGCAATTACATGCTATTGCAATAGATATATGGATCTTCATTACATTACTGAAACCTTTGAAATGCATTTGAATTTCAAATGAAAAATAAATGTAAAGAAAACTTTTATTTGCGATTTTTTTAAAAATCGGTATTTTATCTAATTTGTGGCAATATTAAAAAATATTTAAAACAATAATTTTCAAGGAGATACTTTTATAAATTTATTCATGATTTGGATATTTTTTAATTTAATATTTTATTTGTTCATCTCTATAGTGATATTCAAAATTGAATTCGCCAAGATTGCACCAATTTTTGATTTATCGAAAAAAAATCGATTTTCAGATATTAGTGTTTGAAATATATCGATTTTTCGGCATATTTCGATGTATGTTTCTGTCAGTATATTTAATCACGATGAATCGCATTGCAGTAGATCGATACTCAGAATTCATTTTCGATTTTGTTTTGGTTTTCGTTAGCGTTTGTTTTTGTTGCTTTTTATTGTTTTCCACCTTTGTACGTAATTTTTGTTAATATTTCTATAAATTCTGTCATATTCTAATACATAAAAACAGTTGCTTTTTAAGCTTGTCATTTTGGAAAAAAATGTTTTCTTTTCCGTAAACTCGAAATTAGCACAAATGTTACATTTAAATATTACAAAAGAATTATGTAACTTTTATTTTCAGATATATTTACACAATTGAAGAAAAATTTTTAGTGCCTCTTTATTATAAGCATTTGAAATATATTCCAGAAATAATAGAGAAAGAGTTTTGAAATAATTTTTAATACATTTATGAGTTAAGTTTAAAATTATACAAATAACTGAACACCAAATAAATCTGTTCGGAAAAAGATGCTAGACATTATTTAGTTTTAAATACATTTTATAGCATTTTTCTCAGTAATTCATTAAAATATCATGACCCAATTAAGATATTATTATAATTAAAAAATACATTACTTAAAATTTAAATTCAGAGCAGCTATGCTTAATTCAAATTTTGCCTTCATTTTCCATTTTCTTTTAATTTTTTTCTATAAGAATTTTTATAATTCTAAATTTCGTAATGTATTTCAAAAATGTACTTACGTATATACATCTTAATGCATAAGAATAATTTTTTTTATATAAAATTCGATTTAAACGAATGTCCACGAAGGGTACATTTTTTTTTTTTGACATAATGATTTTTTTCAGATATAACAACTATAAAAGAAGCAGCGTAAAATTAGAATTTTTAGCAGCGGATTGGAGTTAAAAATTTAATATATGTATGAAGTTATACTGACCTACCGTCATGAGAAAACCCTGAATATTGCCGCAAGTAGACGAGTCGAGAAAGGAGGGAAGCGGGATTAAAAGTGACCACAACATTTGGCTAACTGAGCGCGCTTTGTTAGGCAAGAAATTCATTTCGCCTGTGCAAATGCAAATGTTTTTATATGACAGTTGAATACAATTTTGTTATAAAATTGTAGATAAACTTAAAAATTTCTTGCTATTTAATCTTGAAAAATAATATCTTGCATAAGAAAGCCTTCAATGACATTCCTTCTACTGCTTTTGTATTAATTTTTTTTAATACTTGAGGCTGTCGTCAATAAAATAAAAACCATTGGATAATAACAAAATGATTTAATATTTTCTTGGAGATTCATGCGATTTAAAGGGAGAGAAGCTTTCGTTTTAAGGCTAGAATTTTTTTATTTTGTTTCATTTTACAATGGAATTTCTAAGTTTTGAATTAGATTAAAATGATCATTTCAAATAATAAACTTAGGGTCAAGAAAAAAGAATATATAAAGTATTACTGTTTAATTAATAATAAATCTGTTACTGTTTAATTTAAATAAAAAACACGAAATTCAGCAAATATTTAAAATATCAATAAATAGGCAAAATTAAGGATATTTATTCGTTTCATATTCTTTTAAGAGCTTACGAGATATTTATCACAATCTTTGCTATAACACGTACTCTCCAGTCATTCGCAGCTATATGACATATAAGCTATATTACCACAAGAGATAGAACTGATCAGAAAATCACAAAATATGATCGTCAGGCATCGAAGAAAAATGACACTGCTAACCGATTCTTTTTGCTCCAAATAAAACACGGAACTTTCCTTCACCCACAAAATGTAATAGAATATCCTGTTCCCATGCCGACCGACCCCTACTAGGTTTTTTTTATTTTTCGTGGCGGTAGATCAGTAGGTAATCTTATAATCTGGAGTTAAAAAAATCTGGTAAGCTATATCTGAACTAAAGTTTAAAAAAATGAAATAGCCTTTAAAATCTTTCAGATCACTCTACAATAATACACTTAAGGAAGATTAATATCAGCGTTTTTAAGGCAAAAAAGAATCAATGTGAAACTTTAATCCTCAACCACAAAATCCTTTCTTTATATGTAGAATATATTATGCACTTGTCCTAACATAGGGTTTTTGCATAAACACACATCATCACACAAAAATGAACAATGGAAAAAAAATTAGCCCCGCCTAAAGCACTGCCCATTAGTGACTCTTAGAAATTCCTACTCCTTTCAAAATTAGTTTGGGTTCTACATCAATCTTGATTGAAATTCCAATACTTATTGAATTTTTTCGATACATTTTGAATTTTCGATACATATCAAATTTTCGATAATGATCAAACTTTCATGACTATCGAGAATAAGTCATAGCAATAAGTAATGGTGAACAGATTTCAAGGCATTGTTTTATATATCAGTAGATAGTATGTTGGCATTTTTTTTTAATTTTTAATCTGCATGTCTCTCATCATATTTTCAAAAACGCATAATTTTTCTAGTTTTATATTTAAAAATGCTCTTTTCCAATTTCATAATATATTTTTT
>JAPMOR010024384.1:276967-288390 GCA_026543865.1 Argiope aurantia | reverse complement strand
TATTTCTAAAAATGTATACTTCTCCTTGTTTTGCATCTTTAAAAAAGGCTCTTTTCCAATTTCATAATATATTTTTTATTAACATGTGTTATTTTGTATTTAAGATAAAGATTATTTTAAATGGATAAATGTTTACTTCCTATTTATTTCAATTTATATGAACAGAATATATATTACGCTGTTTTCAAATTTTCACACAATTGCAAAATGTCTGCTTTGCTTTCCATTTTTTATTCATGTTTTTTTTTATTCAAATATACAATATTTTGAATTGCCTTAACATAGCTTGCATTTAAATGAATTAAGAAATTTTTTGTGAAATTATTCTTCTGTTTTTTAGATGAAGATTACTTCGATTAGTTTAATGGTGATTTTCTAATCTTTAATTGTTTTCTATTTAATTCTTTTTTATTTTATTTAAATAAAAAAAGATCTTTTTAATTTAATTTTCATTTTTATTTTTAAAAAAAATTTCATTTTGAATTTTATAATATGCCAAAATAGAATTGCTAGAAATAATAAATAGATAATTAGCTACAATTTTAATATTCAGAAATATAGCATTTTATTTGAGTGTTTGTTATTTTTTGTTGTTCAAATTAATTTGATATATAATGGCATATTTTTTTTAATTTGATCATGTTGTTTTATAATTGAACGAAAATTAGAAGACCTTTCCTAAACTTTTTTAGTGTATTACTTCATTCTTACGTAAATAAAATTACACTCTATAATATTTGTTATTAACGTTTTGCTCATTTCGGAATTATTTTTCGTTTCTTTTTGAATTTTGAAATAGTGAATTACTTGAAAGCCTCTTTCATTTTAATATATATTTTACATTTTGCTGAAATTCAAGTCCATATGTAAATTAAATTTGCCAATAATACTAGTAAAATAAGAATTAAAGACAAAATTTTAAAAATTATTACACTATTGAAAAAACGGAACATGATAAATTACAAAATGTAGACATTGCCTTGACATTAACATACGTTATTGAAGGAATTTTGACACTCATGACTGACATCATTTTTCTAATTATTTTTGTAAAAAAGGCACGAATATTTTTATTATATAAAATGAAAATTCCTTTTATTTGGAGTCATTCTGATGATTCAGTCAATTAAAAGACGCTATTTATAATTTATGATAGCAATAAATAAATAATGAAATCACAATATATCGAGAAATATCACTATATGTTGGATGATATACCGCTGTAAGGAAGTTTGGTCATCGCCCAACCTTGCGCAGAATATAGTATGAGCAGAGAAAAAAAAATTTCAGCGAATTTTTCTCACAAAATTCATATGTCATTAAGTAAAGTTCCAGTCCATTCACTGCGCTTGGCTGAAGAGAAAGAAAAGACATCGAGGAAATTTTAGAGAGAAATAATGGAAATTTTGCTGTAAAATAGGAAAAAGTAGCGAAAATGGAAGGGTAAATCAGCCTAGTGAAAATATTAATATTGTTGTCTTTATTAAGAACTCTGATCGATCAGATTATCAGATCTCTCTAGACGATCAGGTTACTCAGCGAAATACCACTCGAGAGTAGGAAAACGACATTCAAGAAAACATTTCCGAAACTTTCACCCTTCGCCTCATATCATTTACACTTACTCATATGTCCTCAAGTCAGTACGGTCAGAATTGAGGGGGGGGGGGTGCGAGAAAATGATATCTAATCTGCAAATGAATGGCCTGCTGTCATTTGTCATAAATAACGACATTCGTAAAGATCTCAATATTATTTCTTTATATGACTTCCGTAAAAATATTATCGACAAGATTCTTTGATTAACTGGACAGAAATGGCAGCATCTCTTTTAAAGAAGCTGAACCGTGCCCCCCCCCCACAAGCTTCCGAAGAACGTCAAGAGACCCCATCACCTTATCCATACATAAATACTAATTTTATGTTTACCTCACCAACAGGATTCTTGACCAATTTTGCCGAACATTCCGTACATAAAATTCTGTATTCTTTTCTTTTACTCATGAAATGTTATCAATATTTATTTTACTGCTCAGTATAATGGCCAGTCACCTTCATAATGCTCAACCACTTGTTTATTCATTTCTTTGACATGTCAATACCCATATCATCTGTTATGTCCAGAAATTAAAAACTTTGAGTTCAAGAATTCATCGAACCATCCCTCGGATCATCAAGCCAACAGCTAAACGAGAATTATTTTCTATACTTCCGGATATCCTTTTGGTCCCATCAAACGATTCAAATCCTTCTTTTGATTTCCGCGAAAGTTTTTCAAATCCAGAAAAATGATTTTAAAAAATCCACTTAGTATTTTTTTTTTTTTTTTTTTTTTTTTTTGCAGGCGTTACACAAGAAGAAGGTCAGCCCTGGAGTGAGCAGAGAAGATTTTTTCTGCAAACAGCAAAGAATTTCGGATTCGGGAAACAAGAATTCGAGCACTATATTCAGGACGAAATCAAGACTCTCCTGCAAGAATTGAGAAATTTCGATGGCAAGCCGAATGACTTACGCTTTCATCTGGCCTACACTTTCAACAGCATCATCAGCAAAGTTTTGTTCAACAAGAAATTCGATAAGAGCGTTACCTTTAAAAGGAACCTGGTCAGCATGAATCAAATGGTTCAGATATTTACAGGTGTTCTTCACATGCTCATTGGATTTCCATTTTAGTAAGCTATTCTTTTTTTCATAAATTCTATACCACTTTTTTGTCAAGCATAAATTTTGGAATAAAATATCACGTCAATGTGCCTGAATTTAATATATGATAGAACTACAATACGATCACAAAATCGATGTACCCTATATTTAGTTCAATACTTTTTTGAATGATCTTTATTAATAGTGGCAATAGAGTATCTATTACGATACCATTACCAGTAAAGAAATAGAATGATGCAACAAACATCATTAAATTTCATCATGTATTTTTCAATGGTTTCTTCATTATTTATTCTTCAGAAAATAAATAGCGGGAGTGCTATATCCAAACAAGTTTCACACATTCTCTAAAAATGGTGCTAGCCCTCTCCACCCACCCCCACCCCGCAAAAAAATTGAGCCTTGCGTAAAGCAGAGAACGCATTTCAGGACACTGCATAGAAAATTCACGGAATATTATCCTGGGGCATGCATTTAGCCTTTTAAATGATCTATCATATGACTCTAGACAAAATGTTTGGCGATCCATTCCTAACATGCGGCTAATAGTATCCGAATATCGAATTTCTGTTTCAGACATGCTTTTCCCGACTGATTGAAACTACAACTTGAGACAGGACGGTAGTCACAAAGTCGCACTCCAAATTTTACATATTAAGTCATTGCATTTTGTTTGAATTAGTGAGCTTCTGAAAGTATAGATCAACCGATGTTAAACCCCTTCTTGGAACTGATTCAAAATTCGATAAGTGCCAACGCTAAAGATGTTAAATCTATATACCGAATTTCATACATCATTATTTTATTTTTTTCATTTTGATATTAGCGCGTCAACTTCTATTCAGACAGCCGGTGAGACTTCCTCTATTCAGATTTTAATCAAAATTTGGCAGAAATCTTCAAATTGGATGACTATGCCAAATTTCATCGGTCAAATTCAAAGAATTTTTTAGTTATCTTTGTCACAGACAGACAGACATAATACCAAAAGTGTGTTTTTCGAACTCATGGAGGGTTGAATCGTGGAGATTCGTTAAAATCTTGAGTTCGAACTTTTTGACGATTACAATACTTTCTGTATACTTTGCATAGCTCATTGTAGGCTCTTCAAACATTCAACCCCAAAAATAATTCAGTAGAAGACGTTAAAAATCTGGTAGATGGAAATATTTCATTACACTGGGTTAAAGCCCACATTGGCATTAAAGGTAATGAACTGGCCCATCTGACTGCCATTGCTGCTTCACTTCAACCTGCAATTGACTATCACCTTGGAGAATCTGAAAGAACAATCAAAACTCGTCTTCGTAAAATTCTCATCGATGACTGGCAATTAAGATGGGAAAATAATGAAAAGGGCCGCTTTACTTTCAGTATCTTTTTTCAGGTAAAAAGAAATAGATGTATTGACAATAAATATTTAGCCCAATTAACTATATATCATGGACTTTGCCCGCATTATCTTAAAAGATTCAGTTTGAGAAATTTGTATGCAGATGTGGTAATGATTATGATGACATTTCACACTATATTTTCCGTTGCCCTATTCTTCATCATTTGAGAAAACTTATTAAACCTCAACTAAATATTTCCCAATTCTATTAAACAATAAATTGACTTTAGAAGCTCAAAATATTTTGGATTTCCTATATCATAATGAAAACAGAATTTTCCAAATTGAACGATTATTTATCCTGGTTTGTCAAGCTCTGTTAAAAGTGGACAGTATCTAGTGAGTACAAGAAAAAAAAATGCAAAAATAACTCTATCAGGTTTTTTGTTCCTGATTCATGGACTCTACCTTACACTGAGCCATTGCATCTATTCATTTTTCTCTTTGTTTATTTTTACATTTACTTATTTTTTTATTATTTGTTTAGTTATATTTTTCACTTTTTTTGTTTATTCATATATATTTTCATTTTTTCTTCTAAATTTAAATTATCTATCTTAGGTAAATTTCATTATTTACAAATTATGTTTCAGTGATGCTGTTGGAATATTATGTAGACTCCTCTGCTTGGGCTATTTAGACCTCTCCACTTTTTCTTTTTTATGCCTACTCTTTTTTTTTCTTTCTTTTTTTTTCCTTTGGCTGTTTTTAACTTCTAGTACACAAGATTACGAAAAAAAATTTAATAGCTAGTCTTTTGATAGCTATTTAAATTCTATTTTTTTAAATTTTATTTATGAGCTCTTGCCACTTTGGCACACACCTAATCATCAACAGAATACATCAGAATACTTTGTATACGAGACTGTAAGTATGGTGAGCGAATAATTTTGACGATTGCAATAAGATGCTGGAATGATTTAATAAGCGTCTTATACAAAGTGGTTTCAAAATTATTAAAGTTAATAAAATAGCTAATTAGAGATACCTATAAGTCGTTTTTGGATTTGGTTTAATTTCATGAACAACTCAATTTTACAATGAACCACAACAGTAAAGTATGAAATTCTCGAATAAACGGCGGATCCTCCTCTTAGCCACATGATCACATCTGCCTGTCAGCAACATTTTGATAATGTGGCTAAGTGGGGGAAGGAAATTTTGAAAAGTTCAATGGGCGTTGATTATTAATGTCACACGAGCAATTACATATGTTCTCTAAGATGACTCATTATAGTTCTAAGTCTTTTTCTTGATCATGGAATTGTTACTAAATTTCAGCTTTGCTCAGTAATTCCTTAAAAGGCTTTATAAAGTATTCTAAGTAAGATAAAGCGTAGTACTTTGTTTGTTTGTTTTTTTCATTTTCGCCAAGTTCACAGCATTCATCCTCATCTGTTTCTCTTTGAGTGAATTTTACATCACTTTACTATGAACCAATGCAATATGTTTTCTAGGAATTACTCTAAAATTGTGCAAAAAAGTAGTACTGTTTGATTACATTGACATAATAGTTTGTTTTGGATTTTGTAAGCATTGAAACAGTTTGTGCTATAAAAGATTAAAATAAATGACTTTCGTTTACAGCTTCTTCACAAACTTTATCGGAGATAAAGATATTCCAAAAGGAAAAAAAGAAGCACGAAAATTTGTCGATCAGGCCGTTGATGAAGTCAAACAAAACTATGATCCAAGCTTTGCGAACAGCTACGTTGATTGTTACTTGCATCAGATGGGCGAATTAAAGAAAAAAGGGAAACTACAAGAGAGTTCGTTCACGGGTAAAATATAAATAGTTCTAAAATTATTGAAATATGCCTATTAATGTGTATTAATATACGAGGGGATTCTTACTGAATGGGGCAGAAATAAAGTATGAACACCAGTAAACGCTGTTCATTAATTTATTTTGATGAATTATATAAACCTCACCTCTGGTTTGTCTCCAAATATCTATGCGATGCTTCAGCTCATGCCACGCTTGTGATAGAATATCTGCCTTTAATAGGTCCATCAGTTAGCACACGCACCAGTTTTTTGCATTCGTGCGATGGTTGAATTTTTCGGGACTTCGTGGGAACGTTTCACGCATATTTTTAACCACTTCGGTTTTGGAGGGTACTTGTCCTGGGCTGACTTTCTTACATACGCACTCCGTGTCCGAAATTACTTCAAACATCGTTCGATGCTGTGATAACACGGGGATTTTTTATCACATGTTGTGATAAAGTCACTTTGGATGATAATAAATGAAGATGCTTCGCCACATTCCAATGTACAGAATGCTTCTCTCTCTCGGACGCCGTTTTGATAATGACGGCACGAATGCTTTTTTCTAGCCATGAATTCATTACTGGAAGAATGTTCGCTGTTCCCAGCTAAAACTCATATAACTGTAGCATTAGAAGACATTTTTGTTGTCAGCTAAATAAAACAATCGCAGAAATTCGTATTATGCTATATCTTTGTGCTCTCTCTCTATTTCTCTCAATATGAATCCCCCCGCATTGTATGCCCCACCAATTTGTTAAACAAGCCAATAATAACGACTTTAGATGAGTCTAGATGCGGGGTTGGTGCATACATACTTAATTCAGTTATATTTATCCGAAATAACCGAACTGCCTTCCAGGTGTGACAAACGCGTGCACATAACTGACTCCGATGCACTGGTCCCGGCCATGTCTTTGCCATATTCGGAAAAAGAGTGAATTGATTCAGTTTAGATTCTGGGTGGATCCAGTTATTCCATTGTCATTATTTTCTTTGTCATACGTTCTATCACTTTCCTTCCACTGATTACTTTCAAGGATTTAAAGATGTGAAGTCATCTCATTTGTACATGGAAGATGCTTAAAGATTTTCCATCAAAATTTCTTCTGTAAGTTGAGGATATTCTTTGCCCCAAGTGATTAAGAGAGAGAAGTTGCACCCTCTCTTTGAAGACCTTAACTGAGCTTTTATTTTTGATGGAATGTTGCAGAACGCTTTTACTGAGTGAATCATTCGATTTAGAGGTACTAAACGTAGCACGTTATTACTTCCTGGTGCTCACTAAAAACGGTTTTCAAAATTTAAATTACAATTTTAACAATTTTAATTAAAAGCGAATCGAAATTTTAAAGATAAAAATTTTAAAGCTCCTAAAAAGTTTGGAATCTATTACACACAAATGTCATTCAGACAATACTTTAAAACGGCAAAAATTATCTTATCAGTGACACTAAATTTGTTCCCGTAGAATATTCTCTTATCATAATAAATATTCAACCTATCATTAAACATATTTTATTTTACTCTAATACCTTTCATTATTTTAGTTTCTGTGTTTATACATATGCACTTTATGATTGTATAAAATACACATTTCGTATCATACTATTCTTGTTAGAATGAAATATGTTGTTTAAAAATAATCCTAAAAATAGACGAATCAAACATGAAACAGAATCATTTTACTACAACTCGATTTAGAGATCGATTAAAAAATTATTTTCCATGTTGGGAGATATAATTGGTAACTTCTTGCTTTATAGTAATTAGAAAAAATGCCACTGCACCAAAGGACCCTTTCTCATTTGGGCATCCCTTATACAAACGTAAAATTCTGCGTCTAAGAAATTATTTTCAACATGCTATTTTAATGTTGTGTTCATAATGAGCAAATAAATTCTTTTCCTTTAGCCTAATCGCGGACACACCCATAAAGTCTATGCATATGGATAGATAACCAAATCTTACCGATTACTTCCTTAATAATAAACGTTAATGTCAAGATAGCGTATCGCCAGCATGTTAACTTGACAGATTGGGATTTCGTTTAATGACGAATATCGCAAAATGATGCGAAAATTGCTTAGAAATATTGAATCGTAATTTTAGAGCGTGTTCCTTACAACATACAGCTGACGATATTCTTTGCAAAAAGTTAATTGAAAATGTTTAAGCCCAACTTCAGAAACAGATCGATCGAAACAGTTGCAAAGCTGCAAACATTGTTGAGAATACAAAGAGAGTATTGAATTTTATTGTAATATTCATCTCATAAAACATCTATCAAGAATGATTTAAAGAATCATGACTTCATTTTTAAAAGATATACGAGGGAAGAAAATTTTCCCCTAAGCGTTTTGTTATTTACATAATAAACCCTGATTTGTAATTTAGTTTAGTGGGGGAAAAGATTATTTAGTTTCAACTTTTCTCCCTGTTGATTCACAGGAAAAAAATATCAGTGAATTTTTAAGTGAGTAAGACACTGCTGAAGAATTTTCTAAAGATAATCCAAAATACTAATACGCAAATTTTGCAATAAAGCATGAGATTACAAAATCAAATTTACAACGTCAGAAATCATTATGTAAGTGAATTAAGTCAAATAAACCATATACTTGACAAAGCTCAACACAGATTTAATGGAATACAAATCTGCAAATACTCATATTTGACGAAGAAAAGCCAACAGTAAAAATCGTATGTTGCATAACTGATCCAATGGCAGGCACGACAGTCTTTAGGGTAACTGAAAGTAAGAATCAAAGGAGAGAACGATGCAAGCTTCGTATGCCCATATGCATGCATTTTTCGGGAATTTGTATTCCCTTATGCGTGTATGTGGTATAACGTTTTTCTTTAACTAATTCACTAGAAGCGAGCTTCTTTTAGCAATCCATTTTTGCATATACGAATATGTTTTATTGCAAAAGTCTTTCGTCTTGATATGAACCAGCACCCTTAGAAGTCTGTGTGTGGAATATCGAAATATCCTGAATTTGTAAACAGTGGAGGCAAGTTCATGAGGACTGCAGAAATATATAGCATTCCCTGAAATTATTGTTTAAATTACATTTAATCAAATTTCCTTACTTCTTAATTCTGAGAATTCCTAGATTTACTTTTTCTTTTTGGGAGTATGATAACCAACAAAATGCATAAAAATAATAATGAAAAATGTGAAGAGAGAACTGGAAAGCAACTAACAAGCAAGAGAAACGCAGGACTGAATTTTCGTCTTGCATCCCATAGAAATGAATTGTTTGATTCGAGGAAAAAAGCAATCATTCTTTATCTTTGAAATTAGAAGATCAGAAAGAACCCTGTTGGAGGAGTTGATCATTTTATTTTCTCCAACCATAAAAAGTTTCCTTTCTTTCTCTCGTTTCTTTCTTTTTTTTTTTCCTTTTTAAGTATTTTTTAGTTATATTCCTTTTCTTTTGTTCTTATCTCGTTTCTTATTATATTTGAATATTACTTTTCTTCCGTTGGAGGTTAAAAGGGCACGTGGGCAGTTTTCCAAAATCTAATTCAGATGAGAACTTTTATGGAAGATCAATAATTTTTAATTACGATAAATAAAAAACTGATGAACGTTGTAGATAATTTATCACACATATTATTTGATATTTACCTTTATTAGAGCATTATCGTTCTAAATGTGTGAAAATAGGCTATGATAATTTTTAATTGTCTCTTAACATTTACGTCATTTTCTATTGGCAAAACTAAAAGGGATTTTTTCCATGTACTGGTTATTTAAATGCTTAAATGTAATAAAATTACATGTGATTTGGAAATTAAAGCTTTTAGGCAAATGACGAGTAAAGTACTTTTTTTAATTGCAATCTGTTGTTAAATACTTATGCAGTTTTCTAGGCTTTATATGTAACTTCACTAGATGAATTCATAGATGAGAAGTCCCCGGAAAAGTAAACAGGTCTTGAGAGTCCCTGAAATATAATAAAAATTGGAATTCTAGATTATTTACTGCGATTATTCGTACAAACCTCCTTTGGAGGAAGTTGAGGCTAGTGATGACCTCTAAGACACCATTCTTAGTGTTTTTGTTTGTTTGTTTGTTTATGTCGATACGATTCTCCTTCAAATAACCTTGGATGTCAAAATAAAACAAAATGTTGAGTATCTCACATTAGTTGGGGTATCTATAACTTCATTGATCGGTGATCTTAAATCAAATAAGTGCTTTTCATTGTATTCATATACATGTTGCCTCTTGTGAACTATTTTAATTACAAAGAACTATTTAATCTTAATTTCCCACATATTCATTTCTACTTCATTATGAAAATGCTGAAACGTTTTTGACTTTCATTTAATTAATTAAAAAATTGTTTATTGCATTTATTACAATAATGCTTACGTTATGGTAAATGTGAATAATTCGGTGAATTACCGATGACTATTTATAATCATCCAATGTAAACTTGTATCTGATTGTGAATAATCACCGGTTTAAGCACTGACACGTGATTTCTTCCCTTTCCAGACGAGAGACTGAGGGCGAATGCTTTCAACTTGTTCTTTGAGGGCACAGAATCCGTGAGCTCCACTGTTGCTAAATTATTGGTGGAACTGAGCAGACACCCGGATGTACAGATGAAGATACAGGAAGAGCTGGACAGCGTCATTGGAAGGGAGAGACTCCCATCCTGGATAGACAAACCGGATCTGCCCTACCTGGACGCAACTATACAAGAGTTGTCCCGTGTAGCGGCGTTATTTCTTGTTACTACAATGTATTCAAATTTTAGTGAGTTTCAGTTTCTGCATTTTATTATTTATTCTTTTCATCGTCGTGCAATATTCCGATTCCTGCCAAATATCCCAAATCCTAAATTAAAACTCTCTATGAAAAAAATAGAAGTAAATGAAAAAATAAAATACTAAACTTAAAAGCTCGACATTCATTACAAATACATTAATGATTAGATTCATTCAATTCGTTCTTACTCTAGTTTCAGCCCATTGCAGTTCGAATTACTTCTGCAGAATATGCAGCCATTCTCATCAGAATTAATTAAGCTGATTACTTGGTTACTTTTTATCTAAATGATGATTCAACATGAAGCCTCATTACTTTTAAATCTAATAGCTAGCTACTAGGAATAAACATAAAAAATACTTCTTTTTTTCACGGCTTATTTGATATTTCTTTCGGACGATCATTATCGAGCTGAATGTGTGAAAATCGCCTCTGATAATTTTATCTGTTTAATTGCCATTTAACATTTACATAATTGTCTATTTACGAAATGAAAGGAATGAATTTGGATTAACTCCAGGTTATGCTTTTACTGTTACTTTTTACGCTGAAATTCCACGAATTCAAATATATAACCAAAACGACTGTCCAGCATACAGCTTTTGCATCATGTTTATTGCGTTTAAGAAACGAGGTATTTAAGTTATAAAAATATTATCTGACATTACTAAAAATAAATGTCGACAGAACAAACTATTCATTCATCATCATGTCTCGTTCAGACGTCTGTTGAGCTCAGACAATCGGCTTCATTATAAATAAGCTAGCAGTTCTTATGGAACTTACCACAGCGGTTTTATTCTGGTT
>JAPMOR010024384.1:251221-276957 GCA_026543865.1 Argiope aurantia | reverse complement strand
ACATAAGAAACAACGTCAAATCATAAATTCCCTGATTAAAGAAAAAGTTATCAAATATATTTTGGGTGTAAAACGGGTTCTCATTTTAGCTGAATATTTTGAGAACTAGAATAAAGTCTCTCGAAATTTCACGAGTCCTTCTATTCTTTTGGTGCGGCAAGAATCACGAAGTTATATTTTGGAATAAACATAGTCTCCTCAAAATTCTCTCGCCTTCTCTGTAATAAAGGTGTTAACACAGAGAAGGCCTTGCATGACACTGGCGTACCATAGTTACGAAATATTAACCTCAGTCTTGAATATAGCATTTTTACTGACTCTGTTGTGTCATCCATCGTTCGAAGCGATTAATTCCTGGCAAGCGTTTAATATTATCCGAAAGCAATATTATTTGAAGCAAGTATCGGTTCATGTTAGTCTTGTCTAATACAAGAATCAATCCCAACAATCTCGTTGGAGATTTTGATTTTAGGCTGAAATTCTAGAGTCTCCTTCGAAAAGATAATAAAGTATGTTGTGTTCGAGAACACCGAGATTTCTTTTCTGAAGGAAAGGATTCATCGCAAACAATATTATTTCTTAGAGAGTACTCACAAACCACTAACATAAGCCAAAAGAATGGAGACTTCCTACATTCATCTAAAATTAGTTTGAGGAGGTACTAGCGCAACTGCCGAAAACCTTTACCCTATTCGATAGCTCACACAATTATCATGAATAAAAGCTATGAAAATCGAAGAGAGGCTAAAATTCAATTTTCCAAGGGATTTTGGTCCATATATTGCGACGTTGAAATATTTAAATGGATTTGCAACTGAGCTATATTAAATGTTGTTGTGTTTTGTGCGAATGGAACATAGAGATATTATTATAAGAAAAATATTATTATATCATGAAAAGCAAATCATTTAAACATTGGGAATAAATCGTTATACATTCATTATTTCATCATTCATTCAAATTACTTACAAATTCCGATTCAATATAAATAATTCGATCAAAATCAGGTATAGAATATCCTACTCAAGTATTATTGTAGTTATAAAGAAGAAAAAACTAAAAACTGAATGAACGCAACGTAAAAACATGCAAGTTACTTCAGATTAAGTATGAAAAGGATTACGGCTTTTGGAAAGGTATTTAACGGTTTTTTTTTTGTTTTTTTTTTGCAGGCTGTTATATAAATGATAACCCTCTATGTATAAGCAGAATTACAAAAATGAAAAAGTTTTAAAAAATTAGAAATATGCAGATTTTGTGCACAGTGAGACTTTTAAGAGCAAATGAATGTATAATCTATGATGATGTCAAGTCTCTTTCACTTAAAATGTTGAACATGGAAATAAATTAAAAATTGTTTAGAGAAAGATTTTAAGATTGTGTATATTACATATATCAAAATTTCATTTTTTTTTTCTTTTTGCTTTTTTAAAATTTTTTTATCTCATGATTTACATCTTCTATTAAACTATATTTCTTTATGTATCACTTTAGTTTGCCGTTTAGAAGCCACGCCCATAGTTAGAAATCTAAAACTAAAAATTTAAATCGTAGTAAAAATCTTGCTCCAAATTAGGAAAGGAGATTTTTGGAATAGAAACTATGAATAATGTATGACCAAATGCCATGATTTTATCATTATTCTGTAAACAACATTTCGATCTTTTTGAATCCCTTTATTGTACTACTCTTTATTATTTAATTTATATACCTTTTTACGAATGAAATCTGTAGGCTCATTTACATATCAATAAGTACCCAAAACATTTTGGGGGGAAAGTATCATAGATACATAGAAATAATGCTCTATAATAGTACTAAACTAATTCTAATGAAAGTCAAGTGAAGTGAGTTCGATTACATTAAACTGTTATTCATAACTTGTCAATAGTTTAAAATGTTTGTGAATTCAATGTCACAACTATCCACTTCTTTGCAGAGGAAACCACGATCGAAGGTTACAGGATACCCGAAAGGACTGCCATTGTATCCAACCTGTACAGCATCCACTTCGACCCGAAACTCTTCCCAAATCCCGAAAAGTTCGATCCTGGAAGATTCCTCAACAGCGAGGGGAAGCGGATCAAAGTGGAAGGAGGACCCTACCTGTTTGGATTGGGTAAATATCCGATGTTTCTCAGTTCAAAAAATAAATATCACGCGAAAGAGGAAATCTGACAACCTTTTGTCATAATATCATTATTTATTGATGCCCACAATTTTCATTTTATACCACCAGATGTCTCTGCATTTGTTGGTATAGCATACATAAACTAAGACTTATGTTGGAGCAACGACTTGCAGATGTTCAATGTTCTCGTCCTTCAGTCAGAAGTTTAGCTATCAGACAAGGGACCACACTCTTGATGACCCTAAAAAACTTTCTGATGTGCTACTAGAAAGATTGGAGTCTGACAATATGTCAGAAAAGTGATAATAAAACAGTTGCAATTCATTTATTCGATGAATAAAATAAACCACGTCATAAGTTCCACGAATATGATTTTTTTATGCATTTATAATAGTAAAAAGTAGAACTGTACTAATTACCTTGTAAAGGATAAATTTTAGAAAATATCATTACTTGACAACTATAAAACAAATTAGTAAAAGCATAAGACACTGAAAATGGTTGATAGAATCGTTAAGTCTAAATGAATATAATAAGGTAGGAAAATACTAAATGAGCTTTCAAACAGATATTAATGCAATAAAAATGACCATTCACATAGAATATTTCTATCTATATCTCAATATTTTATGATTTTTGCTTTGACAACCAGATTTTTATTTTAAAAAATACCAAAAACATTTTTCTACGAGGGTGGGATGAAAGGTTTTCGGCCTCTCCTAGAGGGAGGCACTCCCAGAGTTACTTTGACTAGGACATTTCAATGTGCCATGTTTGTTTAATACTTTTTGTGTATTTCAAGAGATTTGTGATTGGTTGTTTTTATACTGTGCTATTTTAAAATTTTCTTCTTCTATTTGTAGCCGAGTATGGAGATAACTGAAATGCGAGATGTGATAAAATGTTTTTTTTTTATAAAAGGCATATTTCCAACGGATATTAAAACTGAACTAGGTGCTGCACTGGGGGAAACTTCCCATCCGTTTACAAATGTTAAAACATGAGCTGCATATTTTAAACGTCGTCGCACAAGAACGCTGGCTTCGGAGCGTTCTAGAAGACCGAAATCAGCCGCTGCAGTGGAAATTATTAGAAAAATCCACAAAAACTTTATGAAAGATCGCCGACAGAAATTTGCAGAGGATTCTGAGTCTGTTGGAATATCCATAGATTGAGCACATCCGTCATATTTTAACCGATATTTTGGGAATGAGAAAGTGGTCATCAAGATGCGTGCCACGTTTGGTCACCTTGAATTAAAAACTGCAGCGCATGACGATATCGAAACAATGTTTGAAGCTGTACAAATCAAAGCCAACTGACTTTTTGTGACGTTTTGTACCTGCGGATAAGACAGGGATCCATTACTATACTCCAGAGACCAAGCAGCAATCAAAACAGTGGACAGCGAAGGTCGAATCAAAGGTCGAACCATCTACTGGAAAGATTATGGGAACAGTTTTTTGGGACGCTTAGGGAATTTTATAATTGTATTATCTTAAAAAAGGCAGCAACATCTGTGCTGAACATTATGATAATCTTTTGAATAAATTTAATTCCAAAATTAAAGAAAAAAGACAAAGAAGAAAGTCCTGTTTCACCAGGACAATGTCATCGTCCACAAGGCTATCATTGTGATGGCAATGATCACGAATTGAAGTCTTCACGAATTGAAGTTTGAAATTCTTCCACATGCACCCTATTCCCTTGATATGGTCCTTTCGAACTACAGACACTTCCTCAACCAGAAAAAATGTCTGGGTGGAAGGAAATTCTTTTTCATACCGAAGTTTTGGAGGGACGAGATTAAAGCCTTATCGTAGCACTATAGCAAGTGTATATCTTTGGTAAAGGACTATGTTGAAAAATAAAGCAATCATTAAACAGATATTTTTATTTTCTTGTTAAGCTGGAAACTTTTTTATCCATCCTCTTGCATATATCTTGATTAAATCGGCAACATGTAATTTTTTATTTTGTTAAAAAATTTTGGTAAAATATTTATTTTTTTAGTATACTAATAAAAATAAATTTGCTTGAATCTCTACATATTTTCATCATTTAACATCATTCCTGTTTCCTTCTTCGTGGAATTGTGTTATCAAGTTTTCCCAAGTGGTATATTTGAAATTGTTTGCATTTTTATATTTTTGATGGAACACTATTATAATATCTTCGGAATTAATCAAATTAACGAAAAATTAAGTTTAAATTGTAAAAAAAATGAAGGAATAAATTAATCCTATTTTATCGTGGATCACTTTGAAGCAGGGATTCAAACCTGGGATCTTTTCTGTGTGGAGCCTGACTTTCGCCCAAGTGTTAGCCCTTCGTGACCCGAAAATCCGAAGCAATAGAAGATTTTTTTTAAATCAATGGTCACAAAGAAAAGACCTTTAAACCAAACAATAAACAAAATACACCTCCAAGCATAAAATTATTTCAAAATTCCAACCACAGCAAAATCATATCAAATCAAACCATCAAAAAAGGCCAAACAAAAAAGTCAAAAATCATCATTGGAAATAAATAAAATATAAAGCAAAGAAAAACATACCAGTTGAATGCACACATTTTCTAAAAGAAAATTTGAAGTCATTCCATTCGACCGTTATACTTTTCCCGCTTGCAAAGTTCAACATAAGCTTCCTCATCCTATGAGGAAAATAAAATAAAATGATCGCAGCGTCATATGATTTTGCAGTGGTTTTATTTGGGTGGAATTTTGGTGTTTGTATTTTATTTACTGTCTGATTTTAACGTCTTTGCTTTGTGTACCCAAATGCTAATGTATGATTAAAAGATGCTTTAAAAAACACGTATTTATTGTAGGAAAAAGATCCTGTATCGGAGAATCTTTGGCACAAGTGGAAATCTTTCTTCTGATTGGTAGTTTGCTGCAAAACTTCACTCTACCTTATGCGAAAGACATCGACAGCTTGCGAGCCGTGCCAAGAGACTGAATCCAAATGTTGAATGCAGCTTAGAAATTTACATACATTCTTAAATCACACTATGCTCGATTTTTTTTCCTTCACAGTCATTTAAGTTTAAGTAAATTATTGTAAAATGTACTTGGGAAAATAATTTTTTTAACTTAAATTTTAATATTTAATTTATTAAAAATGCACAAATCCCTTTCATTTTATTTAATGAATCAAAATGTATCTATAGTCCATTAGCCTTTCCACGTACTCTCAAAATCAATGACTTGCTTCATTATACAAGATTTTTTTAATAAAATCTAGAAAAAAAATGTCGCAAATAATGTATATCATTATTAAGTATGTCATTATAGTTCTGAATTCATTTTACAAACACAAGAATGTCAATGATACCCATGTACGATTTAAATACTAATGTTTAGTATCCAATGGATTAAAATACAGATGCATGTAAATTACTGTTCGATTGACATTTATGTGTTCTTGTTTTTGCATTGATAAGCTTACCTCACGAAAGGGTAAGTCAAAACTTGTTTTTCTACTAGAGAAAAAGTTTGCTTCCATCATTTCTTTTATTCCTAAAATTCAAAATATCATTTTAAGTGGAATATTGCCTTTTGAATGAAAAATAAAGTGAGCCGTTCCTCAAAACTTGTTGTGTTTTGTTTTTCCTTCTACTAAAGCACACAAATCAGTTTTAATACTCTAAAAGGAAAGAAGGGGGGGGGGACGAATCGCAACCCAGTTTCTGTTCGAGTTTTAAGCATTTCAGAGTTTAATATTCTTGCTGATTTGAAACTTACAGTTACTTCTTTTCTGCCACGCCACGTTTTTTTTTCTACAACTTATAGGATTTTTAAAAAAATTTAACAACCACTCAGAATCAACCTATCCGATTTGGTGTAAGGCCTACGGTGGGCCAGTGGGGAAATTATACACAAAAGCATACATGCAAAGCTAAGGCAAAACAAAGGTAATAATTGCAAAAACAAAGCATTATATAAATTATATGATTACATAAACATCTATTTTGGACATAAAATAAAACATTTACATAAATAAAAGTACAGATAACAGTGCTTGTCACAAAATTATTTTAAAATATTTAAATTCATTAAAAAATATTTTGAATTATTGAAACACCTTTGAAACATTCAAAATGATCGTCACTAACATTTTTACAATATAAATTATATAAAATATAAAATTTGAAAATGTATTAAAAGTAAATATAAATGACCTTAATGCAATAAAAATGATTTCATATAAAACAAATCCAGAAGAGCTGCATAAAAAAAAACTTTTTAAATGTCTAAATATATAAAAAAAAGAAAGTAAAAGAGCATCCCCTTCCAACCAGCACAAGAAAACTCCGCAAAACAAGAACAAAACCACTCCAAAAAAAATCAAAATCACACCTGTTCAGGCAGAAATATAAGAATAAAAACAACTGGATCTGGTTACATAGACCCTTATAAAATGTATAAGTTTTGTCCGGGCATTCTAGATATACAATGTATCACAGTAAATTTGTAAATGAGTCGACACAGTGTCGAACTATACGCTCTTTCAAATGAAACTTTTTAGTACGTGGGCATTGAAATGCATAATAGTCAACATCCCCGATTGATTGCATGGGCATAAAGGTAAATCTAATTTTTTTAAAGAAATCTGCATAAATAACATGGGAATAAACCGTGCTCTGTTCATGAAAGAAATTTTTAAAAATATATATATTATTAATTGAAAATGAGTGTCCCTGCAAGATACATATATCCTGAAGCTTCTTCCTAATTCCAAGTCATATTCTTCCCAATTGCATTGCCAGACATTGGCAAGTTCTTTTGTGATTTTAAATTTTACGTTTATTTTGTCAAAAAGAGAGAGAGGGAGTTGAAGAGAGCAATTTCGTGAACAGTTTCTTTCGTTTGTAAAAACCGCAGGAAATGATTTAGAATCCTCTGTCGACATGCCTTCAGAATTTCTTGCTTTTATTAGAAAATATTTGGATATTGAAAGAAATAAACATTTTCTTAATAATTTAAAACTCCAGTTTTTAAGGTAAGATTTTTTTTTGCTCGTAATAAAAAGAACATCCAGCCGTAAATATTTAAGACCAAGTCTTTTTCAGCATAACAAATCATTTTTTAAATCAATTTACCGAATTTTAATTGAAACATGAAATAATTTTGTATAACATGATACTTGGTGTGTGGTGTTATCTCCTATCAAAACGAGTGGGCGGTATTTATTACAGCGTACTAAAAAAGTTTTACCTAATGGATACTTTATTTTATAAATGTCTTGAAATAATTCACGAAATACCAAGAGAGAATTCCGGTGCCAGGCTCCACATCTATTGAAGGTCTTTTAAAAAGAAGCCTCAAAATCAAGGAAATAGAGAGATGTTTTGAAATATCTGAGTCTATATTACATTAGATAATTTGTACAATCAAATCTTTTGAAAATAAACCGGATTTTTCCATTTCCCATAAATAAGGACCCTCTGAAAACACTATGAAGCTAAGTAGGCTATTTTTTTTTAACATTCCAAAACTGAAGTACAATTTTGCTGAACCCCAACCAACTCAAACAGATTTCAATGAATCGATAAAACTAATCGATTTGGATTGATTGCCGCTATTTCCTATAAATGCCCATAGCGTTAAAAAAAACCGATAAGCGTAAACAGTATCGAGGATTTTAATTAAAAGGAAGTCAAACACTACCACACGGAATAAACTTAAGAGCAATTTTTGAAAAATACAAATAGATTGAGCTACAATGTGGATGAATCCCCACGTTCTGAAATTCTGCGAAAGTATTGAGACAAAAAGAGACATAACAGTTGAGAGCCCTAAAAACCGGAATGCCATAGAGGTATGTGCTTTCAATGAAGCATCTCTGCGAAGTATGTAATAATACTTCTCCAATTCTAACAAAATTATTATTTTTTACTCACATTATTTTATTTACACTTATTTCAAATACTTTATACTTACCGAATATTCGAAACCAAAAAGAGAATAAACATCGTTTGTATTTTTTTATTTATTTATTTGTTTATTTATTGATTGATTGATTTATTATTATTATTATTATTTTGGATTCCGTGGTAACTTAATATTGTCATTTTATAATGACGCAATAAATCCATGCGACAGAAGCTACACTTCATTCAATGTTGTAGAAATCTAATTTTTGAATCAAAAATCATAATAAGACTAGTTTCTCAATTTGCTGTGTTGGAACTCAACTTGCGAAAGCTGTGTGAACTTCGACTTTCTTATCCTCCATTTGTTTTAATAATTTTTGTTTTTTAAATCATTTGTTTTTTATTTTTGTCAAACATACGAATTTTAGATTTAAAAAAATTATATTAATACTTATATTTATAGTTATATTCCTAAAAAAGAATGCTTTTACTTCTTTAAGTACTGAATTCGAGCTGAAATTTTAAAATTTCAGCTCGAAGCCACAGTTACGATATTCCTTCTGTCAATGCGAGAAAATACTCGCCATGGAGGGTTATACCACACAAATGAACTTTTAAAAAAACAAATTGGTTACATGGAAAATAATTTCTCTCATTTAGCACTTAATAGTCGCATTGAATGTATATTGAAGATTGGTCTATAAAAATTATTATTAATGTTATTGCTAAAACCTCCTTTAAGTAGGCGATATTTTCCCAATGGTATCTCACGGGACCAAAAGTTGATATTAAAATTGATAGAGGATGGTATCCATGTATAATTCTAAATGTGAATGGCAATATGAAGCAGGTCAGATATCCAAAATGTAAGCATGAACATGTTTATCCCAGTCAGCAGGGTATGAAGAGAGCATATGCTTCTAATATCTGTTTGAAAACCCTGTTCTCTTTTTCCATTAAACATTCGACGCCCGGTATGAGAGAAAAGAAAAACGGGTTCTTGTCTCTAATCTTTCTAAAATTCTTTGAACGATTGCTATAAATTATTTCTGGGATTCTTATATGCAGGAATATTTCTAAACACTGTTTGAACTGAAAAGCATTTTTAGTGGCGCTCATTCTAGCCATTTAAAAGACGGAGATTCATCGAAATCTGGAGATCGAACTTTTTGAGAGATAAAATATTTCCTTTTATAAACTTCCTGTACGAGAAAGTAAAAAACAAAACTGAGCTGTTTTATAAATGTCATGTAACTCTTATATTTTTTTTAGCATCTCATTTTCATACTGTGAAATTCCAGTTTGATTTTTGACTTTTTTTATTGCTCTCCATGTCGGTTTTTTAAAGCAAATTGAGGCCCATTTGCCAACCGGATTCTACCAGAAATCGTTCCGTGAAATGTTCGCATTGTAACTATCGGGACATAATAAGGAAGTTGCCGATTCAATGAAACACTTTCATTCTAATTTTTTCTTCGACGCGCTGTGAAGATTGATCTGACCTTCAACACTATCAAACGAAACTGTTTTAGGGCTATTAGTTAAGAATACTGATTCCCATTCACAAGCTGGACGTAACCTACATTTTACCGTTACAATTGTAAAATGTAAAAACAATTTCATTAACTTTTAAAAGGATTTTAAGAAGATTTACGAATTCTAATAATTTTAATCGCCTCTGTAAATGTGAGAAAGTCTAAAACATGCACAGTTTTTAAATCGCGTTTAGCAGACCATTCCGAAAAAAAGAAAAAGAAACTGAAAACTTCAGACACTTTGCATATTTCTCATTTGTGTGCCAACATGTATCGGCGGTAAGTTTTGTATTGCATAAGGGAAATGTCTTTCTTTCGAATCCCGCTTGTCTTTCTGTCTCCTTCCCTACTCAACAGACACATTCGTGTTTGAGCTGTTGACTGAATATTCAGTGCTCAAATTTCAATGAACTTTATTACTTTGAGAAGCACTCTTCTGAAAAGAACTTTCTTCTAAGATACACGGCGCTTTAATGCATTTAAACGGCAATAATAAAAAAGTAAACCGAGATATAAATAGAGAGAAATATTAATTTTCCGGAAGTTCTTCTGTGCACTTTTTTATGCCAAAAATAAATAAGGAAAGAAAAATAATATTATTTCCCATTGCACATTATTATAAAATAATGATACATAGAATATTTCAAATGATTGATGTATGAAAGGAATGAAACATTGTACGTTTTCGTAGAAAGCGCATTTCTTTTAAGAAAGGGAGCTGAATAAACAGCAATTTTTCCAAATAAAAAAAATTCTGGAAAAAAATTGTCTTTTCAGTTGAATTTGTTTTATCTTTGGATTATGTTTTTGATAAGTATTTGTAAATATTTTGAAGCATATAAGCAATAATACATTTCATTCTTTTAATAAGTTTATATGCATTTGCAGTGCAACAATATCAAATGCATTTTTTTTCACGCCATCTTTATCATAATTAAGGATAAAATTTTAAAAATAATATGCGACGAATGGGTCTTTAAATTTTCATGCTACGGTATTTCGGAGAAGAGATTCAAATTGTTTTCAATTTTTAAAGGTTACGACTTCCGGTCTATCTAAGAAGAGTGTAGACTGTTCTATCGAATTTTAGACAAAATCCTTCTAAGGAAAAATTGTCTGATTCCTAATATGCATGTGGACGCGACAACTCAAAAAGTGTAAAAAGCATGTTAGATGAAATTTAGAAAACGATTTATCATCTAAAAACAAATCTGTAACCATTTTTTTATCAATCCTGTTCACAGTTTGAGTATCTGTTGGTTTGCCTGTTAGAATAAATTAGAATGTGAATAAAATGACTCACAAATTCAACCGCAAAGGAAATGAAATTTGATATATTTTCTAAAATGTCTGATCTCTATTCAATTTTGAACTTAATTGTGAGAAAACAAATTTTTTAAATGCATATGTAATTTTCTATAGCATAGTAGTAATGATTTAATGATAAGATTTCATCCTCGAGACCGGCTATTTAAAAACTCGAATCCCGATTCTACTAAATATTCTCCACGTATGCGCGAGTTATTGAAGTCAAACATCCTCACTGCGGTGCTAAAACTTGGAGAGATGTTATTTGTTCACGTGTCGCCATGGTTATTTGGGTACGATTCAAGATTTTAGTTTAGTTATATTAACGTCCCGTTTTAAAGCAACACTAGGGACGGACCTCGTATTTTGGGACGGACCTCGTATTTCTGAACAGCGGTCAGATGACGTGGATGATACCTGAGCTACCCTCGCCAAATTTCCACAACACACCAGCGGGGGTACATTTGGTTCTGACAGATTTAACGTGTACCAGACCCGTTTACACGATATTTTTTCGTTGAAATCGGGTCTCGAACCTCAAACGCTCCGGTTCCGAAGCCGAGACCTTACCACTAGTCCATCACAGCCCTGGCCGTGGTTCAAAATGACGATGTCTGTCTCAAGACATCCCTTCTATTGCTCCAATATAAGGATGAAAGAGCTTAGTACCGTTACCCTTCGAATCGCGTCACGCAAACCGTCTAGAACTTCGAAAGCTACTAATTGCTTTGGATAAATATCCTGCTATCGTTTAGCTTATCGGCGTCAACATCTTTGGCTTGCATTTCACTCCTTTCCGAATGGTTGGAATTTCTTGTTTCTCTTCACGTTATGTTGTTTAGCTTATAAAAGCGTCCTTTTATTCCTTTATACAATATGACGATGATAAAAAAAAATTTATGATTTGCAAATTTATTTCAGTTTTGCCAAATCAAATGGATTTTTGTTACTTTTGAGCAGAGATTCAGCTCAAAGCAGTTTTTTAAATGCAGTATTTAGAAAATAAGTTCAGAAAAAAGTTATTTGTTTTCGTAGATATTTAAACGTCTATTAGATTTATATTGCTTCAGCCTTATCTAGCAATAAAGATGAAATTTCATTTTTCAATAGTTTAGAAACCTGAACCTTTATTTTGGCACCCATGGGGCTCTACCTTTCATCCATTAACATTCCGCTTCTAAACTATATCATTTTATTTCCAGATTTTCTATTGTTTTGATACAGAAAGGACAGACTAACACCTTATATACAATAAATAAATGCCGATATACTCCAAATAAAATATTCGTATTACGTAATTTAAAATTTACGTAACCCTATGCTATAATTTAATACAAGTTTTTTTCCCTAACAATTTTAATAATCGAAAAAAACTGCTGTTAAAATTAATAGTTACTTTTTATAAATTGATTATTATTTGATAAGATTAAAAGTACCGCAGTTTTAGAAACAGATTTCGTCTCTATCTAATCTTAAAAAAATTATAAAAAGCAACACCAGGAATCTTATACGATTTCATTTTTTATTCCTCAATAAAATTTTAGTTTCATTTTGCCTAATAAAATATTTTGAAATTTTCTATCAACAGCACAAAACAAAACTTCCGAGCAGGAAAAAAAAATTCACGACTGAAAACTCCAGTAATTCTTTCTGTCCCATTGGCGAAACGGAAAAAACAAAACTTAAATCTCCAACAAATTCGAAATTTTTCCGAAACAAATAAAAAAAAACGCGGTTTTGACATTTGCGCCCAATCTAAAACAATGACAAGGCAAATGCTACAAAATATCTTTTATTCCTTCCTGCCTATTCATGTTTGGTGCCCAGCAGGAAATATTTGTTGTATGTACTTCTAACTAAATCTCTAATGCAGAATGGAATGATTCCCCGAGCAAAATGCTTGTCGATTCATTTTAAGTATTTCTATGGACCTTTACTACTTTTCGACTTTGTTTTGACTCCCGGAATTCTGATAAAAGAATAATATTTGATTTCATAACACACTTTGTAATACCTTTAAAAAATTCGCTGACTTTTTATATTTTCTCGTATGGAGAAGAGATGGTATTCATCAAAACATTAGAACTCGAAATTTTGAAGAATCGCCATGTTTTAGACCTCTCTGAATTCGGAAAACACATTTTGGAAAATGATTATTTGTTTGTCGGTCTGTGGCAAAGATAAGTCAAAAACGCTGTAAGCTGTAAGGACGAAATTTGGCATAGGGTCCTTAATACATATGTAGAGATTCCTATTAAATTTTACGTCAGAGACAGTCTCTCTCGCTCATTGTTCGGATATAAATGAGCACGACGATTACAAAGCGAAGGGAATGAGATGAATAAAAGTAGATGCACAGATTTGACATCAATAATGTAGGAACCTATCAACTTTTGAGCAGCGAAAAGTCCGACAAGGAGTTGAATGTCTGTCGGTCTGTGCTTTCAAAAACATGTAAACCCTCTCATTTAAAAACGCAATGACTGAAATGTGTCAAATTGGAAGTGATTTTGAGACTGCCATGGTAGTTCTGTGTCAAATTTTAGTTTTAATTGGTTGAAAAAAAGCATTTGAAACGCAAATTGGTTTTTGTTAGAGGGTTTGCGAGAAAGTTTTGGAGAGACTGCTCCCGCTGTTTATCAAAAGGTAATGAATATTAAAGTTCCATATAAAGCTGTTTCAAATACGATTCATTTGAATTGCAGGTGTTGGAATAATTTCCATTTAAACATTCGAAATTATTCTTATTTTCGAAGCTGTGAGAAACGAACCAGCAAGTGTTTTCCTTTTGAAGGTCAATATATTCTCAATGTGACAGCTCGCACTGTGACGTCATTATTGTTACCTCAAACCTTGAGATAAAATCGCAACTAAGAAGTATTTGCAAAGCAGGCTATTAACAGATCGGAAACGGTTTACAGTTAAGAGTGATAACATCAATGGCCTGAGGAGTGATAATAAGATAAATCATCATTTTTGGGGGGCCCTTTTTCATTATAAGCGGTGGGTTCATTTAATTCAATGATTTTTTCAATACAAATGTTATTTGTTAAAATAAAGTGATCGTCTAGTTTTCAAATATATTTTATTATTATTATTTTTCATTTACAGTAAATTCCATGCATTTTATTTCTTCTCTTTTCTTTTATTCTTTAATTACATAAAATATCGCCTGTTTATTTCTGTTTGTTCCGTTACTTTTTTATGTTCCGTGTGAGGCGAACCATCTTTTAAAACTGTTAGTTTACTCAATAGCATTAATGTTATTTAATAGATTCTCTTAAAGAAAGAAATTAGAAATTCCTTATTTTTTTACCTTTGCTTTCTTGCAATTATTGTATACTGAATATCTATTAAAATTGCGTGATTTCTTTTAAAATAACAGTAGTTATTATTACTTTCAGTGTCAAATGGAGCGATTGTTTTTGGATTAATAATTCAAAATTATAACTGTTAAGTTTAAGAAATAAAGCAGTTCTTTTTTTAGTTTAAATGTGTCGTTGTCTTTAAATGTAGTGACTGGAACATTTAAAGAAGCTTTACAGGAACATTTTACTCCCTTTTTTTAATGGACTTTGCTATATCCTATTTCGGACATTATAATCTTTATTATCATTACCTCAACTTCGAGTAAACTAAGAGGCATCATTGCTAAGAAAAGTTTATAAATGTAGCGAGAATTTTAGCAGGGCTTAAATTGAATGAAGCAGAAGAATAAAATGGATGGAATTATTTCAAAAATTTAATTTTCAACTTCAGTAAATCGTGTCATGAGCAAACTGTACATCTTCCTTTAAAACACAAGTTTTTGATGTCTTTGGACAATAATTGAAATAGAATAAGAGTCACAATATCAACATTTACCAACTTACAGAATAAGCATTAATGCAAAGATTTTCAAAAGGTTTAACTACTGAATGCATTTTATTTATCATGATTTAATTCTTGAAATTTAATCATTAGCCAGCTGTGATGAATTTACTATCTTTTAAAATGATGACATGACTGAAAAAAGATTTTACTTTTTGTTAAATGACAAATAATAGTTTAACTTTGACGCTAGTAGGAGCCAAAATAAAAATTTCCTGTTTTTAAAGCAACTATTAAGTTTTTTTATAGTTTGAGGCTGCAAACAAAGCATTTTAATTAATGAAGATCTACAGATTTAATTTATTTATATATTTATTGACATTTCATAGATTTATTCTAATTTAGGATGCTACAAATAAAGTTTTTTTCTTTATTTTCTCTTTACTATATAGAACCACGAAGGATGCTACTACAAAAAGATTAAACTTTCTAGGAAGCAGTTTTAAATTTCTCCTTGTCACGAGTTGTTTTAGTGAGCAAACTATAGATTTTAAAGAATCGACAACAGCATGAAAATTAGTAGCATTTGAATGGGATAAGAAGTCTAAAACACATCAACAGCGGGCAAAATATATGGAAGTGTCTCGGTACAATGAGTTTTCTCCTCAACTTTGACAAATTTGACACATACATTATATAACATTATGAAATGGCAGTATCTCTCAAAGCAAATTATAGGTGAATTGCTTAAGGAAAAAGAATAAAATTTCGATACACATATAATAGACTACTAGGCACACACATACAGAAATGCTTTAGACTGTACCCCAGAAAATTACGCACATTTTGTTTTCTTGCGTTCGGAAACAGCAGCTGTAAATATATTTGCCCTTAAATATTTGTACTAAAAAATCCCTTATTAACATGACTCATTTTTGATCATATATTCATATGTATTTCTTACTTACTTTGACTAGTTTTAACAATGTTGTTTATGTTCCTATGATTCATTTAGAAAAATTTAATAGAGGGTATTCAAATGGTCATCATCGAAATATCCTAATATAAGTAATGAAATATTTATGTCTTTGCATCCGTAAGCGGAATAATCCGCATACTCCGAGCCAATAAATCCGCAGCTAGTGTTGAATAGCAAGAGTCATTATCAACTTTCCAAAATCTTTCATGAATTAATTTGGCTGCATTTTTTGGCCTTTCTTTCAATAGGATGGGAATTCTAGTTTGAAGAATATTATAGCATCTACAATCTTAAAAGCTTGACAGATGCAGTCCGGCGCAAATCAGTGGAAAACATGAAATTCCATTTCAATCTTTCTTTGTTATTGTTATCTTTTCAGTACTCGTTATGGGTATAACAATAATAAAGGCTGCTCTTAAAATTATTTTAAGCTGTTCAAGCCAATATTTAAAGTATATCCAATAAACTTTTGCAGTTGTTAGGCAGATTAGAAGACAAATTTTGAATTAACTTCAATTTATTTTTCCACGGGAGGGCATGGTTTATACACAGAGGTCCTGCTGAAATGCGTCTTTTCGCACAGGGACACAATACAAAAAGTTTGATAAGTTTTTCCCTCAGAGGTTTTACTGAGAAATTTTTATAGGAATTTCTTTGACACCGATCTGTTCAGGAAAAGGAATCTTACGTATCTTTGGAAGGAATGCTGTGGGCTTTTTAATGCTTAGGGATTTTTATCTCTGCGATGATACCGTGAGAATTATATTATTATCAATTTTTAGAGCGCGTTTTAGAACTAATTAAATAAAAATAGAGATATTTTGATCAAGAAGTAAGAAAAATTCAGAATAAAATAATATGAGCTAATTTAAGGCAAAAAAATATGAAAAGATTTAAATTAGATTAAGAAATACAATAATATAAATGCGATTTTATTATTTAATATTATTGCTGTGAGAATCGCATATACTGATATATTTTTAGTCATGAATTATTCATTTTTTTTTTCTCACAGAAAATTCAATGATTTAGTGAAAACTATTTTTAAAATGTGGGAAAATGTCATGTCATATAGTATTAAAAGTAATAGTAATTAGGATATTGCTATTAATTCTAATTAATTATTAATATCAATTATATATTAAATTGTAGCATACTTACATAAATATGATGAATGTTAGTGTGATTTTTGTCATAGAAATAGAAATTTTATATGTATGAGAGAATTTACAAGGAAGATGGAAATAATGGCGCTATTGACAATGCTCATATAATCAATATACTGGCAGTCAATCTAATATTTTTATTAATAGGCATTCTTGATGACTCCCCATCAACAAATAATATTTGTTTAGTAAAAATAAAACTCAATAAAAAATAAATAATTTTGACTTCCGGAAATTTTTATGATAAACATGAAAAATACTTTTTTTAAAACAACTTTTATTAGTGTACTAAAAAGAATTTTTTATTTTAATTCATTTATTTCAATTGGTTTCATCGTCATCTGTCTTGTTATAATATGAATACTGAGGAATTTGTCGTCAATTTTTCAAATTCTCTACAAGATGACAACACTCGTAATGAATGAAAATTTATTTAAACTAATAATTATATTTCATGCGCAAAATTTCAAAACTCTAGCCTATACAAAAGGTAAATGAAAAATTATTGTAAAATTATTTTTAACAAGCATGAAAAAAGTTCAATTTACATAGAATTGTGTGGAAAGATTTAACAAAAGTAAATAGTTTAGATCATTTTTATAATAAAAATACTTTGATTATATACATAGGAGATTTACAGGAAAGTAAAGAAGCAATCACATGTTTCAAAATATACACTTCAGCAATCGAATATTTCTAGCCATTACGCCCCTCCGATTTTCGCAGGAATCTCGGCAGGATCTCTGGTTGAAAAAAATGCCTGCTTCTCTTTCTCTTGGCTTCTTCGGGGCTCACACAGGTTGAATTTATGAATACGACACTCTGATGACCAAGCGAAAAAAAATAAACGGATCATTTATCATGTAGTAATGAAATGATTATACTGGGAGATTATGAATGAATAACCCAACTTGACAACACGAAGCACAGCCTTATTGCTCATCGTAAATCAGAGATAATAGTTGAAAGTTTAACTAACACGGTTACAAACGTTTAGGTGAACTAACACAATTTTTTCTGCTTTCCTGGCGTGAAGTTTTGAAAAGATTCTAATATACGTGTATGGTGATGATTTTTTTCTGGGACTGCATTATACAACAGATGTTTGTTCCTGCACCACTAAATAAGGGGATACACTTATGACACGCATATCTGCAGGTTTTCAGAGCATCACATCAGAAATGCTGAAAGAGTTTTTTTACTGCTTTGGTATTATATTATAGCGAACACTTATATCTGTATTGAATTTAAATTTTCGATTGTTAATTGTAATTTCTGATGGACAACAAGATTATGCATTGGCTTCTTTAATAGTTATGCAAAGTTGGTATATTCATTTATAATCAACCCCTATAATTATGAGATACAAGTAAAACGCAAAAATGAAATTTAAAAGCCATCTTGCTAGGGTTGGAGTCACAATGTAAGATTTTCACTGCATCATTGGGACGATTTTCTGCTGTAATAAGAGTAACTCAAAAAAGTCAACCCGATTATACTGGCTTCTTTTTGACAATTATAGAAATTAAAAATTCCAACGCAATATAGGACGAAATTTGAAATTTTACACACATGTATAGTTATTGCTTATTGTGACAGACAACTTCTAACTGGTAATCCATTTTAAACACATACTGAAGAGCTTTGACGCACCCTTAAAGAGGCCGCGGTGGCCTGGTGGTAAGCTCTCGACTAAGGTAAGGTTTGAGACCCGATTCCATCGTGTAAGTGTGTCTAATGCACGTTAAATCCGTGGGGGCCAAACGTCCTCCCGGTGGTGTGGTGTGAAAGTGTGAAGAGGGGGTGCCATCTCAGATGTCGTCCTCGTCATCTGAACTCGGTTCAAAATGACGAGATCCATCCCAAAATATTCCTTGTGTTTCTTTAAAATGGGACGTTAATATAACTGAACTAAACTGACGCTTTTGAAAGCTCTGCATGCAATGATGGATTTCCGAATAGGCATCTGCCTAGGTCCACTAGGTTGAGAGGCGGATACAAGTAGAACGACTAAAAAACCTCTTCTCTTAAATGTCAAATAAACAAATTTGTAAAATTCTATGAAACATAACCAAAAAATTCTACGATTGGTAATATATTAAAATAGTATTTCTTCTGTTGAAAGCATAATTGAGCAAGTTCCCTTATATTACAACAAGTTCACTTATTTATTAGAATACTAATAAAACGGCTTTCATTCATTTACGGCATTAAATTCATTTTATGTACAACTCAATAAAAACAAATATATTTTCAAATGTTCAAATACACGTTCAACCTGTGGCTATCTAAATCTTTTGAAAAACTTTCTTTTATGTTTATTTTATTGGAATGCGCCGTGGGCTCTCTTAAATATCCCGTGAGTGCAAATGTATTGGAATTGAAGATGTGCATAAGGATTTCTTTGAGTGGATTTCAGAGGAAACTGCGAAGATGTAAACTCTCTCAATCTGAAATCATCCATAAACTATCGAAATGAAAGAGATCACTCATATTTATAAATGTAATTAAATCACTTCATAAATCATTCTTTATTAAGAATATTTTGTTCACTCCGATGATGATTTTTAATTCTAAACAAGTAGTGTGCTTTACTGTAAATTGAATATACTATTGCAGAAGGCATATTCAATCACAAATACCGTAGATATCGCTGAGCTTAGAATTAGCTGAGATAAAGGGAACTTTAGCATAAATTTTGTAATATCTAAATTTACACTATCCAGACTTACTCGAAGCTTCGAGGTTCCTTATTTTCCCTTCTGCATTTGATATTTTTTCTTTTAGAACATGTTGTAAATGTTAAATCAGAAATGTTCAGAAACAAAACTGAAAAGAAAATTTCTCCATTCATCTTTAAAAAATAAGTCTCAGCTACATGAGAAAATGATTGAGTCGCTAAATTATAACACAGGAAGAGGTCAATCTTGTTAGACAATGAATTATAATTGGTATTTATCAGCAAACATGTCAGTGAGCTGCTGTGCATGGCGAAGCAGATAGTTGATAAGTCTGTTTAAATGTATGACCGAATGGCTACCATAGAGGCCAAAAATATCCATTACCTCTTTTCCGAAAATACAGATTGCAGTTATCTTTATGGCACAAGATCCTGGTTCATTCGAAAAGCCTTTAAAATTTTGGAGTCTATAGATTTTTATGAGAAATATATTCTAACTAAAAGGTAAAGAAAAAAATATTATTTCGCCAAGAAATTAATTAGTACAAAAGTCGCGGAATTGTCGGACAAATTTCTTATGAACGTCAAATGATCTTAGAAAATTATCGACATTGAAATAACTCCATTTCATGCATTTGTTTAATTTTAGAATGCACCATTTTGAATCGATACTTTTGAAAAAGAAAACTATGTGCTTTACTGAATGCTTTTCTTCCAAAATTCAGTTTTCCTAGCCCTTCAATAACTGAAGTCGCATGCATTTATATACAAAATTAAATCTCGAATGAAGCCAATCTGACCTGCGTGCTTTCCATTAGTTTTGAGGCAACATAATAAAGGATGGCATTACCTTGTCGCCTTCGTTTCTGATGATATCCTCCGGCACGCACTCGAGCCCCTCCGAGCAAGGGCATGACCACAAGTACATGTCCCCCAGGTGGAATTTCTCGTTGTCAGGTTCACAGGGACATCCTGGAAATGGAAAGGCAAAGTTAAGAAAAGAGATAAATTTTCGCAAACTTCAGTTCTTTTTATAATCGTGTTCATCTGAGGATGGAAAACCAGCGAAAACATTTTTCCTCTCTTTCTTTTACACGCATTGCCGCAAGATGGCGCACTTTGAATTTACAGCTGGTTGCACAGCGGAGAAAATGACTGTGTCGTATCGTTTATCTATCTATGTTGAGGTTCTGTGAGTTTAACATTCAAGTTAAATATGCATTGTAAAAATAATGATACAGACTTTACACTTTCAAATTAATATTTTAATATGGCCACTGGCAGGAAGATAGGCTAATTTTAATAAAGCATAGCATAGATGTGCTATTCAGCTAAAATGATGCGAAATAGGAAGTTATGTGAACTTTCGCCTCATCATAACTAACAAATTTTGTCACATAATTCATAATAAGCACATAATTATTTCAGCAGAGAATGTCTTGCTATTACCTGGACATCCGAGTGACCTGCATCCTCCCCACATGGACTGCTTCGTCATGCAGCATTCACCCTCCTTGCAGTGTTCTGCAGTGCGGCATGCCTTCCCTTCTCCTGCAAAGAATTGCGCCTGAAAAGAGATCACGATCAGAAATGTACTCTATCTTTTTCACATTATCTAATAGATACATATTATGGATAATATCGCCAAATTATAATTTTTTTTCAAGAGACAATTCGCCAAATATGGCAATCCGCAAATGTTTGGCTACAACCTTACAAAACGAAAACAGGATGTTTCTCGAGCACTGCATCGTTTTTCCCGCTATCGGAATCTGCATCCATTTGGCGAATATTTTAACGATTGGGAACGTTTCGCCAGCTTGACGGCAGGGCCGAAAAATCGAACCTTAAATGCAATTAAAGATCACAATTGATAACGGGTTGGAAAAATAATGTTTTTAAGGTGGCATGCTTTAAATTTAGTGACACAAATATCGTACAAAACTCCGAACCATTTTCAGACATATCAATGAGGCCACAGTAGCCTGGTGGTAAGGTCTCGGTTTCTTTACGGAAGGACTTCAGGTTCGAAACGCGGTTCCACCGAAGAACCGTCGTGTAAACGGGTCCGTCGAGGCCAAGCATCATCCCGCTGGTGTGTTGTGGAAGCTTGGAGATGGGGTACCAAGTCAGGTGTCATCCTCGTCACCTGACCGAGGCTCAAAATGACAAGGGTCATCCCAAAATCGCCTTTTTGTTTTATTAAAGCGGGACGTTAATATAACTAAATTAAACGATATACCAAATTTGCAAGTGATACTATTGCATTGCAGGAGTCCACTAAGAAAAGGGCTTTTCAAAATTTGAATTAGTTTATTTTAATCAATAAAAAGTAATCGAAATTTTAATGCTTTTAATCAATCGCAAAAAACTATGTATACATGATTTTAATTCCAAATAATTATCATTTCAGTGTTAGAATTAAATTTCATCCAATTGATTTTCTTTACTTTAAATGAATTTTCAGAATTAAATTTAAGCACAATTTGTTAAAATGTTTTTAATAATGAAATTCAAACCAGTGTTATTATTTCAAAAAAAAATATTTCTTTTTTGTGAATATGCCAGCTTAATCGTTAAGATAAAAAGAAAAATGCTTTAGGACAAAGGCGAATTTCTTCTCTTGCTTCAGTTAACATGATGATGTGCTTAGATTAGTTAATATGACAACAGGTTACACGACAATGGTTTTAGGATTGCAAACTTTAAATTACACATTACAAAAATCGTATAAAACTATACTGGGCAATCCATTAGATTCAGACTTACCAAATTTGGAAAGTAGTTACTTTTTATATTGTAGGTGCTCATCGAGAAACGGTTTTAAAAGATTTAAAATATTTTTTAATTAATAAAAAATAATGGAAATTTTACATTTTTCTTCAATAATAACGCTTTTAATCAATCGCAAAAATATTTTTATATGATTTTAAATCTAAAAATTTAAGTGTTCGAATTTTAATCCCATTCAATTTCGTTTCTTTACTTTGAATAAATTTTTCAAAACTATTTTGAAACACATTTTTAAATGCTTTTTTTAATGAAATTCAAACCAATTATATTATTTCATAAAATCTTTCAGTTATATGAATTTTTCGGTGTAAACGTTTAGATAAAAACATTGCTTTTGGGGGACATTGACTTCAAAATAAAATTTCTCTTTTTGTTTCAGTTAACATGACAATGCTTTTAGATTGACCTTCTCCATGCAAAGTTGCATGATCAAACCACAGACGGATGAATCACGCCTAAAACATTATCATAGAACGATGCTGTCTCGTAGTAAGTAGAAAGCAAATTTAACCTCGGCCCATTGACCAATTGTTTCAACATTGACTTCGAAGTAGAATTTCTCTTTTCGTTTCAATTAATAGGAAAATGCGTTTAGACTGTCATTGCTTTTAGATTTAAAAAATAATTCAATATTTGCACTTTTTAAATTTATTATTACCCTCATGAAACTTGTTTAACAATCAAGAGCTCACTTTATAAAACACTTTAATTTACTTACTGAAATGTATCTTGAATGAACATCTTTAAGCGCAAAATATATTTTTCATCTCTTTCGGTTATTCGGTTAGATGTCCAGAAGGAAAACACAGAAGCATATTTTAGATGGCCATTCTAACAGCTTAAAGCAATAGAAATGTTCTATTAAAAATTAATACTATTGTATCCAGCTGGATTGCTCTCTTCTCAGCTTCTTCAACTACATGGTGCGCTTTGTGTTTGGCTTCACTTTAGAGTGATAAGGAATTTTGAAATAGTATTCTTCCTTTCTGAGGGCATAATTTGGTTTTCTGATCTGCTAATTTGATATATGAAATCACATTTTAAAATTCACAAATCTAGCCTTTAACATTTCTCTGTGAATTACACGATTATTAGCAGACATACGTATTAATAGAACCCAATCACTAGAGAGATTTGGTTCAGTGTTTTACAGCATCTGCAATTCTATTTATAAACAATATTCCAAATTTCATAACTCTGGTCCGTTGCTAATGTCATTTTATCCGAAATTTAAAATAATTCCCCAATATTAGTGTAAAAGCATATAATAAATTCCATTATTAGTTTCCGATTTTTAGTCATAATCCTTACAAACGGATGAATAGGCTTAAATTTATAAATAGATTTCTTCGGATTCTGGATGGTCTAAAACATGAAAATCCATCAAAATTCAAAGTCAAATTTTCGACACTATTTTCAATTCGTAAACATGTATCGCTCATCGGAGTATTGTTAAAGTATTTCCCCAATATCTATGTCTTCTGTTACGCGTATGCACAGAATCTTGGTGCCTCCAGTCTTCCCATCTCCAACAAATAATTATATTACCTGCACGCTAAAACTCTTATTTCAGAAACGCATCTGAGTTAGATAAGCCCTTTTAGAACGAGTCCTGTCAACATTGCGCGTGCTTCACAGATTTATACATGTGCGGAATATCTTATCTTCCATCAAAGATAACTTTTACAGTATCATTTCATAAACGAACATCATCAATATTCTCCAAAACGATCATATCGATATCTATTATCATTAAGTTTATTTTCTCTTTTACATAATTATACAAAGAGATAGAATATTCGAATTTTTTGTGCAGTACTTAGCCAATTTTAAAAGTGAAAAGGATCGAAATACACTAATATGTACTGAAGTAAACTTTTGATAAACCTTTTTAAATCAGAATGATACTTTCGAAGTAAATATAAGGGCATCGAGTGGTCGGAATATTATAAATCACAGCAGTCTTTATGAGATTGCGAATTTTGACTTACTGTCACAAATACACCAACAATTGAAAACCATTTTCTACTCTATACAAATGCTTCCCTTTTTTAATAATATTAACATACATATTTCGTATCTCGGATCGATTAACATAAATAATTATAGTCACGTCAACTACCGGTTCATTTCCAAATACATACCACATCCCAGAATGATGAATGTAGATTTATGTAGAATGACGCCAATTGTCAATATACATATTTCGTGTCTCAAACTGATTTCCATAAATAAATTTCGATCCCCGCTAACAGTCCGTAATACATTGGAAATGTTGGAAGTACTGAAACGTTGACTGTTACTGCTCATTTCCTGCTGAAATTACATTAGTAGCAAATGAAATAAATGAAAAAGAAATTTAAGCCTTAAGCAGCCTTATTTATTTAAGCAGACTTAGAATTTTTCTCTTAAAAAATATGAAAACGATTTTCTTATATGTGAATTTATTTTATTCCTAAACTTTTTTTATTGTTCCTCCAAAATTTTGTAAATCTTTAAACGCCAGAAAAAGAAATGCTGGATAAGAAAACGAGAAAATTTAATTTTAGGTTAAATTTTTGAATTAAAGTCGATTAAAAGAATGAGTAAATGCAAGATTAGTATTAAGGGATGTAATACGCTTTTCGGCCATCTCTACAGACAGTGGTCTCAGTTTTGCCTTTTCCATACATCCATCAGAATGACATCGAAATTGTCATTCAATGAACTAAAGTATTTCAAAATGCTCTACAAAAGCAGACTGACTCAGAGCTACCAAATCAAATAATTTCAAATTCTAAGTAATAAATCAAGGTTTTCGATGATAATTAACGGCTTAATAAATGCCCGTTATGAAATGATGATCCTATTAGTCTTTACTAATAATAAAAACGAATCTGTTTGGATTTAGAGCTATTCAATTTGGTATTAATACAATTTGGGGAATGGGAATACTTACGTCGGATCTACTTTATGAAATTTTAATTCATTTAAAACGAGATTTTTGTTTTGGTCCATGCTAATTTCCATACACAAAAATTATTTCTACGTCATCTAAAAATTTAAAAAAAAAAGTCTTTTCAACGATTAAAAGTAAATTGTCTCTCAAACTTATATTTAAATTTTTATTCATTTTATACTTTTATTGGAAAGTGGCGTTTTTTAATATTTGTAAAGATGTCATTTTGTGGATAAATACGAGTAATTGAAAACGAATTTTGCAGATTCATTATTTTCTTTGTCTTCGAAGACTCTGATTCAAAATAGAGTACAAAAATGGAACTATTATATGTACTCAAACGTACAATACGTATGAATATTAAAATAGTGCTGTAGTTTATATAAATGTATAATCATGTTCCACATTGCACTAGATCTTTTTAAACAATGCCTTTTTTCAAATTAATTTATTAATTAATTAGTATCAGTATATATATATATATATATATATATATATATATATATATATATATAT